>CALNHX010008122.1:0-64697 GCA_940337035.1 Agriotes lineatus
AAAGAGAGAAAAAATTATGGGTTAGTCTTTGTTCCCAACACTAGCCTTAATTACCAAAAGTTATTATTAATTAAAATTCATCAGTCAGCTGCTCGCCATCCTGCACATAAAAGTTTCACAACCTTTTACGGTAGCAAAATTCTTTTGATCTCTATAGAGTGCTCAGTTTTTGTTGAGTAATAGGCAAGTTACATCAGCTATTTATATCTCTTTCTGATGACATTTACTTTAATAAATTTGCAAGCAATGTTACCAAGTCATCAACATTTCTGTAATAAAATGGCTAACTACAGACGTTCTCTAGTGGTTAGAGTGGCAGACTAGCGATCAGCGGTCCCGGGTTCAAACCCCGGGGGAGGCACAAATTTACGTAGAAAAACGTATAATATCAGTCCTTCTCAGGACCAACCAAGAATACCTGAAGACGGGAGTAGATCAAAACTTTGTGTGATTTACATCATAGACGGTGGAAAAAGTCTGAAAAACATATCATCTAGAATGATCTCTTTCTACTAATAAGAGGAAACCGATACAATCACAATTTTAGATATTTCCGTGATTGTGTCATAGGCTGATGATGCCAGGGAAACGATTCCTGGGACCAACTGCAATTGGCTTCTATATTGCAATAGTCAAAAAGTTTTCAAGAATCATATAGGGTGTTTATTTAGACGAAACCACTCTGGACATCTTTAAATGGCTTTGATTGGATTTTCTTAAATTGATCAGTCAGTGTATTTTGCGATTTTTATATTCTTCAGTTAATTGTTTATGGATTTTATTCAAGGTTTCATGTATTTAAGGTTTGTATTTTTTTAATATTTGGCATTATGTTGAAAACCAAACAATTTAAGAGCAGTTCACAAACATATGGCTATAAAACCAAGAATTAGAAACAAAACAAACATGTTAAACACAAAATTTCGATGGGATGTTGTTAATAATGGATTTTTCCCCCATAGTTGAATATATATGTCCAGACAGGTTCTAGTATTCGCTTGTAAAGTAGTAGGTTGTTATATATTGACAGCGAAAAGTTCCTTCCCATCAGCCAATACATTATACTATATTTAAGGTCTACTTGTGTCCGTTACTTTTTGACCTGGGCTTTCCATCGAAGCTAGGTGTCTAATATGGTACTGTCTCGTTGATAACCACCCTGTTCTAAACGTCTATTTGGGAAATTAATATGAACCGATTTCGATTCATTAAGTTTGATTTGTGATATTTTTGTCGAGTAATGTATTTAGGTGATAGCGGTTTACAGTTTTCTGAAGATTCTTCGTTGATGTTGTCTACTGCTAGTATCACGGTATTATCAACAAAATTTGCTACAGTATTATTTTCTAGCTCCGGGAAATCACTTGTGTGTCGCAAGTATAGTACAGGTGCTAGTACACTTACCTGTGGGACTCCCGCTTTAATTTTTCTGAATTCAGAATAAGCATATTTTTGCCTCATTCTGAAGAATCTATTAGATATGATTTCAATATTTCTGTGCATTTTTTATGACGTTAGCGTTAGTGCAACTTATTATTTTACATATAAATATTGTGTTGGAATTTTAACACAACCATTAAGTCATAATCGGCGTTTGAATCTCCAGTGCGCGAAAATTGGTAATAACGGAGAAGGTGCCGGGTTGGCAATCAGTTAACCACTACGCATCCCCACCTTAACCCCACTAGAAAATGGCTCACATTATGGGAAGCCCAGAAGGGTATAAAAAGAATATACCCAGCCAATCAACTTCACCTGAGTTCATTCACGGACCTACCAGAAGAAACCTTCAAGAGCCCTAACCACTCTTCTGAACCTAAACTTTCCTCCCTGGCAGTTAGATCTTTAGTACAAGAAAATACCTCCAAAACCTGCTTTTAGAATACTCCCCGGCGCGGCGCATTGATATCGGTAACAAACAATACCTCCAAAATCAGATCCAAAAATTCCCCTCTGGCGAGCTGATCTTCGGTACCAAAGAAAACCTCCCAAAAGGTCGTCCCCCAAATGACCTCTCCTTTGCCACTAGGTTCCGCAGAGTTCTGTCTCAGCCTCAGAAGGTCCCCCTAGCACCTACACATTGCTACCTGATAAGGGCATTTCAAGCCTAACCACCAACGTAGCAAGGCACGACTTACGTGGTACGGACGACCCTTTTGGCCATCAGTAAAGGCCTGCGACGTCAAACGAAATTACAGCTCCAGACTCGAGCCCAAAGACGACCGGAAATCCATCTCTGGCGCCCCGGGAAATATGTTCAAGCCGGGCAAAGCTTTTACAAAAGTACATTTGGCCCAGTACGACGCTCATTCGTTAGCACAAATTAGCACCAGACTTCCTACAGCACCCACCTTCCGCCCTTTATACCTGTGAAGAGACCCCTAAGAGTGAATTACCCCTACATAACTGCACTTGGTTGCACCGAATGTAAATAAACAGACTCGTGCCGACATTTAACCTTTTAAACAGTCCCCGATGCCCTCCGATCAAAGTACCTACTTCGTTGGCGTGCCACCCGGGTTGCAAATTTTGTTAAGTCATTTTGCTATTTCAGATGCTTAATTGCATTTCACGCCGTTAGTTAGGTCATTTTGGTATTTTGAATAGCCGCCTAAGCTTAGAGCAGCGCGCCCGTATGCTAAGCCCTTTTAGCTCTTTATTTGGCTCCATCGCCTAATTCCAGAATCACGATTTCGCACATAGTTAGCCTAAAAAGCAGTATTTGTCGTCGGTTGGAGCTCTCCTCTGATGGCGTTTTTCTGAATTCTGAATAGCACGCTGTGGCGGCGTGATACCAGCGTGGCCCGCATTGGTTTGTTTCATTTCATCGCCTTGCGATTCGCTGTGGTTTAGTCACGTGGGGGACGCGGCCAAGGTGACCTTTTGCCAACGCTTCCCTCGGGCATTCAGCCAAGAGCCGTCGTTAAAACAAGAGGTCGGATAGTGTATGTGAGTTCGTGCGGCGCTCCCGCCATTATGGCGGGGGCGTCAGTCGTTTTCCCGTCGGGTGCTGCTTCGGCAGTTATGTTGCGGGCGTTTTCGCCTTGAAGGCAGTCTTCCAGAGCCCGTTGCAGAGAGCGCTTGTGTGTGGTGGTGGTGATTCGAAATTTGTCGAGTGATCTTCGGCGTAACGTGGGTGTTTTGGAGCCCAGTTCCTGCTACTATTAGTGAGGGGTCGTGCCCCCTTCATCTCGACCTACGAGGATTTGGTTCAGCAGAACGAGTGAGGCCCCCATCGTTTTCGTCGTCCCGTTGTACGCGTCTTGACGCGTCTCCCGTCGCCATTGAGGCGGTTATGCATTCACCCCCTTTCGCCGTTGTAACACCGAAGGTACCTACCACCTACGATTGCAGCTCGTCGCAACTCAGCTGTACCAGGCTCCCTCGCCGCCCACGCATTAAGGTATGTGCCTTTAACCTGATTACCGCTGTGAACGCGAGTGTTACTCATTACTATTCATTACTACGCTAGTGTATTCATTCAGACTGCAGACAGTTCAGGCCGTGAAGGCTAATGTAAATCGTCGCTGCCCTTGCATAAGGCAATGTGTATCTTTGTACCTATTCATTACTACGCTAGTGCATTCATTCAGACTGCAGACAGTTCAGGCCGTGAAGGCTAATGTAAATCGTCGCTGCCCTTGCATAAGGCAATGTGTATCTTTGTACCTATTATTGCTGTTCACTAATGTTCAACATCTGTCGTTAAGCTTAGAGCGCGCGTGCCAGCTGGTGCCCTTAATTATAGAGTAAGGTTAGATACAGGGCGACGCATTCTGCTACCCCATTGTAACTCGAAGTGAAATATATGATTGGTTAGTTAAGGGAACTATTGTTTGTTTCGGTTTGTGCATGTTCTGTTACAGATAGACGCCCCTTTATTGTACGAATTATTGTACGACGGAACGAGGAAGCTGTGAGCGTGCAGGTGAGTGGGACAGCTGCGTAGTCGTGGTCGGATGGACACCTAATCACAATCCTTGCTTAAGGCAATCCCGAAGTTGTTGTTTGACCTTGCAACTCTTGAATAATCTTAGTGGCGGAGTATTTTTGCATGCTTCGCTCCCGTCTAACCGTCCAGGCCCGGTTAGCCGGGTTACGACAGGCTTGGTGGCGCCCTCATAATTTCGACATACCCTGTATATATTATGCCACAACGCGCTTGCCCAGAACGTATCGTGTGACTCACGCCCGACTCCCTGAGCGTTCCAGCCGTGGCCTATTAGCCTATTTCGAACCGATCTCAGGGCAAGTGTGTCATGTTTTCAGGACTGATTCCGTGGTGCGATGCTCACCTTGGGTGGGTGTCGTAAAGTCCTTTTAATACCGTAACAGGCTAATTTTGGCGCGACAACGTGGGACGTTGATGTTCATTGTTGTCTGTTATTATTTATATTGTTGTCACAAATGTTTTTTTTTTCGTCATTTCGAAGTGGTATGGACTGGTAAACCGTTTTTTTTTCTTAGTAGAATATTTTACCGAGCTTCTTTTCTTGTTCTCTATTTGTCTTTTCCTGTTTTCTTCTGTTTTCTATATGTCTTTTCTTGTCTTTCCCTGTTCTTAGTTTATTTTCATTAGTTTTCTTGACCGTGTATATGTTTTTTCTTAGTTGTCATTTGTCTTTACGTTTCTTTTCTTGTTTTCTATATGTTTTTTTCTTGTCTTTTCTTATTTTCTATTTGTAGTTTTGTGTTTTCTTGTTGTTTATCGCCTTTTTGAGTTTTCTTTTTGTGTTTTTCCATGTCTTTTCATATTTTGAGTATCTTTTTCGTCATTTTTACCGTCGTTTCTTGTTTTTCTTAGCCAGTTCATACTACCGAGATCTCTTGTTGCATTTAGTGCAGATTTTATCCCGTATTAGTCGGATTTAGTACCAGATGTTGTTGAGTGAAGGTACCGACCTTGTTTTTTTTTAAGTCTTTTCGAAGGCTTAATTGGGAGTTTCGATTCCCTGTCGTTTACATTGTTTAGCCTTGGGCTAAGTTGACACTTTTGTTGTACCGAACTGACGTTTTTCGATTTTGACGTTCACGTTAGCGAGGTTTATCGATTTTGACGTTGATGATTACCGATTTTGACAATTTTTTTTTCTCTATCGTTTGGTGTTGTACCGAGTTGATTTTTGGTGAGCAGGTTGGAATTTATTTTCAGCTTCATCACTGCGTTTTGGTTTGTTGATCAGTTGTGGATTGTTGTTGGTGTGCTTGGGGAGATTCGCTCGTGCGGTTATTACGTCCCTCAGGCCATCTTCTTAGTTGGTTTGACGTAGTTATTTTCGTTGGCCTTTATCTCATTCTCATTAGTATCATGTACCGCCCAACCTGGTTTACCGACTTCTTCGTGGACACCCCTAACAGTCATAGTAGTGTTTTGTACACTTACCGTTAGCATTTAACGAGTCTTTACCGCTGGTCGGAATGCTTCGTACTTGTTGACGTTTTGTGGTCATTTATCGTACCCTTTTCGTCTAATGACGTCATGTTGTCAAGTATCGTGTTCTTTGTGAACAGTTTCGTTGAAGCTTTTGAGCTTTGTGTGACACCAGGGCCCGGTTGTTCGCATGAGGTTTCTTAAGTGTATAGTGTTTGAGTGTTCAACAGATTTTTGAGTTTTTCTATGTAGTGATGCCCTGTTGTTTTCGTGGCCTAGCGCTCTTTTACCGTACCGTTGGCCGTCGCCATTTTCAACCACCTGTGTGGGATTACATAAAGAGAGCGTGTTTCTGGTCATTTTGTTTCGTGCGGACCCTGTCGTCGTAAGGTAGTCCCTTTGGGCCGCATGGATTTCTGAAAAGGATTTATTGGGCATGCGTCATCGAACGCCTACACCCTTGGAGACTTGGTTCGTCCGGATTTTCTTTTGGTGTTCGGTGTTGGAGTCACTTTCGAGCTCGCGCTTTGCGGTTTAATAGTCGACTTGGCTCCGGCATCGGCATTGATTGAGGATTTCGGTGGACTGAGTTTTTCCTATTCCTGATTATGACTATTTTTGACAGTTTCTGTCACAACCATTTTCCCTTTTTGGTGGTTCATCCTCTTCTCTTGGGTACTCATACCAGTTGTGGGATCCACACAATGCGCCGATCTCGTGACGCGCAGCGTGCCCTCTTCAGGTAACCCTTGGGTGGGACTTTGGACTTCCATTTCTATACCCCCCCCCTCCCTGTGTTCTTTTGGAACGGTTGGTCGGAAGTGTCCACAGGTGTAAGACCTATTTTACCCGATTTTGACCCAAACAATTTACGTATTTTCTACTGGCGTATCCAGTCTTTCTTCTTCCTCTTCTCTCTTCCCACCTTTGCACCCTATCTGGTGGCCAGTGTGCGTAATCCCTTTGGGGGTGCACTCTATCGTATCGAATGTTTTTTGTTTTGTTTGTTTTTCGTTGTTGCGTTTTCGTTTGAAGTTCTCGTTACGTTGTCGCAAAATGCCTCGTTGTTTTATAAGAGACTTCGGGGAACTCTCTTTCAAGTAAGGGGAGTGTTAAGTCATTTTGCTATTTCAGATGCTTAATTGCATTTCACGCCGTTAGTTAGGTCATTTTGGTATTTTGAATAGCCGCCTAAGCTTAGAGCAGCGCGCCCGTATGCTAAGCCCTTTTAGCTCTTTATTTGGCTCCATCGCCTAATTCCAGAATCACGATTTCGCACATAGTTAGCCTAAAAAGCAGTATTTGTCGTCGGTTGGAGCTCTCCTCTGATGGCGTTTTTCTGAATTCTGAATAGCACGCTGTGGCGGCGTGATACCAGCGTGACCCGCATTGGTTTGTTTCATTTCATCGCCTTGCGATTCGCTGTGGTTTAGTCACGTGGGGGACGCGGCCAAGGTGACCTTTTGCCAACGCTTCCCTCGGGCATTCAGCCAAGAGCCGTCGTTAAAACAAGAGGTCGGATAGTGTATGTGAGTTCGTGCGGCGCTCCCGCCATTATGGCGGGGGCGTCAGTCGTTTTCCCGTCGGGTGCTGCTTCGGCAGTTATGTTGCGGGCGTTTTCGCCTTGAAGGCAGTCTTCCAGAGCCCGTTGCAGAGAGCGCTTGTGTGTGGTGGTGGTGATTCGAAATTTGTCGAGTGATCTTCGGCGTAACGTGGGTGTTTTGGAGCCCAGTTCCTGCTACTATTAGTGAGGGGTCGTGCCCCCTTCATCTCGACCTACGAGGATTTGGTTCAGCAGAACGAGTGAGGCCCCCATCGTTTTCGTCGTCCCGTTGTACGCGTCTTGACGCGTCTCCCGTCGCCATTGAGGCGGTTATGCATTCACCCCCTTTCGCCGTTGTAACACCGAAGGTACCTACCACCTACGATTGCAGCTCGTCGCAACTCAGCTGTACCAGGCTCCCTCGCCGCCCACGCATTAAGGTATGTGCCTTTAACCTGATTACCGCTGTGAACGCGAGTGTTACTCATTACTATTCATTACTACGCTAGTGTATTCATTCAGACTGCAGACAGTTCAGGCCGTGAAGGCTAATGTAAATCGTCGCTGCCCTTGCATAAGGCAATGTGTATCTTTGTACCTATTCATTACTACGCTAGTGCATTCATTCAGACTGCAGACAGTTCAGGCCGTGAAGGCTAATGTAAATCGTCGCTGCCCTTGCATAAGGCAATGTGTATCTTTGTACCTATTATTGCTGTTCACTAATGTTCAACATCTGTCGTTAAGCTTAGAGCGCGCGTGCCAGCTGGTGCCCTTAATTATAGAGTAAGGTTAGATACAGGGCGACGCATTCTGCTACCCCATTGTAACTCGAAGTGAAATATATGATTGGTTAGTTAAGGGAACTATTGTTTGTTTCGGTTTGTGCATGTTCTGTTACAGATAGACGCCCCTTTATTGTACGAATTATTGTACGACGGAACGAGGAAGCTGTGAGCGTGCAGGTGAGTGGGACAGCTGCGTAGTCGTGGTCGGATGGACACCTAATCACAATCCTTGCTTAAGGCAATCCCGAAGTTGTTGTTTGACCTTGCAACTCTTGAATAATCTTAGTGGCGGAGTATTTTTGCATGCTTCGCTCCCGTCTAACCGTCCAGGCCCGGTTAGCCGGGTTACGACAGGCTTGGTGGCGCCCTCATAATTTCGACATACCCTGTATATATTATGCCACAACGCGCTTGCCCAGAACGTATCGTGTGACTCACGCCCGACTCCCTGAGCGTTCCAGCCGTGGCCTATTAGCCTATTTCGAACCGATCTCAGGGCAAGTGTGTCATGTTTTCAGGACTGATTCCGTGGTGCGATGCTCACCT
Source organism: Agriotes lineatus (assembly GCA_940337035.1). Taxonomy (NCBI): domain Eukaryota; kingdom Metazoa; phylum Arthropoda; class Insecta; order Coleoptera; family Elateridae; genus Agriotes; species Agriotes lineatus. Next base: position 8,249 of record CALNHX010008122.1, read on the forward strand.
TGGGTGGGTGTCGTAAAGTCCTTTTAATACCGTAACAATTTCCTAACGCGCAATTGGAAAATATTTTCAAAGTGTTAGCAAAAGTTTGAGCTTTTTGCTCGTTGTTTCTGGCCCATTTTCCACCAGTCCTCCTAAAAGGGAAACTTGCATAATAGATCTTAGTTATTTTTGTTGCGTTCAAGAGAGGGTAATCTGTACTATTGTCATTAGTTAAGTAAATATCTCAGGTAGTTGCTGATTGCTTCATTTTTCAGTTCTTTCATTTCTCTTCTCAGTTGTGGAGTACGATTATTTAGCGTAGTTTCGTCTTGTGGGGATCTTGTTTGTTGCCACCTCTTTCTTGCTTTTTCAGCTATTTATTCTCTAACTTTTTTAGGGTTGTTGTTTTCCTTAATTATTTTTTTCTGAGTTCCGGGTGTTAATCCAGGCTGACTGTTGGATATCATTTGTAAATTTTTCAATTACCGTGTCAAGTTCTTTTTTGGTCCTTAATAATATCTTCAAGTCTATCTTTTCCTTTAAACCCCATATTGTCGGGTTATATATGGCTAACTTGTTGCAAAAAGTAACCACCTTGTTGAGTTGGAAACTTATATATTGTTATGTAATGTAATGCCAAATCAATGTACTATTAGGCAAACACCCCAATACTCATGGCACTTATATTAAATTTAAAAAATGCATAACTTGCCTGTCAGTATCTTAAGCTAACTAAAATGAAACGTATTTATTGCTCTCCAATAAAATGGTTAATTGCCCCGTTCTATATTTTATCAAATTGCAATAATCTTATGGGCTTGCTCCGGCGAAACACAAGACTGATATCTCAGGTTAGGTTCAAATTTGAATCTTATATTAAAAGAATTCTGTAAAATATTTAACTCAGAGTAGCTCAAATACTCAAAATTTCAGTACAACTGCTCTACTCACTTCAATAATTTATAACTTCACATAATTTACTTACATCACAAAAGGTTTTGATATTCAAAAGCGAAATTTGGAAGGAAACCACAGGTAAACTGAATCGAATCTCCCACCTTGCAACATCTAACTCGGTTTTGTTTCAGGTTGTGACGTAAAAACGCTTCCTGTGAAAACTGCAAATCCTGGCATAAATCACATTTTCCAGTTACGCCACGCGATTTTCTAGAATTTGGACATATCTGGATTGTCGAAAAGACGATGAATCTTTTCAGCAATGCGTGTTCTCAAAGTCCACTGGCTTTCCGGACTCCAACCACATAAAAACCTGCCAAATCGTACCTTTTAAAATATCGCCGACTTCGCCTCTGGAGCTGGTGCGGGTAACGCCTACGCCCTTATTTGCTGGAAATCGCTTCCTTGGCACCAAATCTTCTTCTAGGATGTTGTTACACCTCTTCCCGATCTGTAGGACTTGAGATCCCTGGCTTCTGATGTTGGAAAGGACTGGTATCGCAGTTTGAAATTTCCAGGTTGTCGGAGCTGAACCCACGCCGATCTTAGCTTGCACAATTTTATAAACTTGTTTGGTGGAGAAACCCTTAGTAACACTTGCAATTATTTCCGGTGACTTGTACAATAACTTTGTACACTTTTTAGACTTTGCAAATAACTTTTATTATATAAAAACGCCAAAAATCAGGAGCATCATTTGCCCACAAGTTGACATTACAGGAATTATTTTTCTATTTTTTTTAACAAAAGACCATTGCGTTACCTAATAACCGCAATCTAATATTGTTCAAAGGAAATAAGTTTTGGTTACAATTTCACATAAAAGAATAAAATTTGCTTAACATGTTTGTTGCTTAAAACTAGAAATTGTCTTTATTTCTTATACATAAAATGTTATTTATCACTGCTCTGCTATGAACACTTAGTTTTAAATTGCACTGGCATTTGAGTTCAATTTTAACCACGTCACTAATTATTCTTCATATCAGTTGCCCTCGTTCTGCATTGCTCTTTGCAAATTCTATCGTATATTACTTTGGTTTCCATCTACCTTTCAGCTTGATTGCTTTTCACTGGCCTGTACGTTTATTAATAAATACGATCATATTCATTATGCACATAACCAACCTTTTGTATTATTTACTTACATTTCGTCCGGCTTCAAATATGCTCAAACCTATCATATTACTTGTATGATATTAGCCATCTTAAATCTTTCTTTTACTCGAACTTCAAATTCGATCCTTCTGAAACCTGCTTTTCTTATGCTAGCCTTTATCCCTCTAATTATGCTTCTTGCATCTCATTTCCAATGCATTTAATAACTTCAAGTACTGTCTAGATTGCAATTAAATATATCTGAATTATGTGCTTTAATTGACTTTGTTCAATATTTCTCTATGCATACAGAATTAAATTGCGAGCATTAAACCATCTCAATATACACAAATATTTGTTGTATTTTAAACCATAATTGAAATATAAACCAATAACACGCTATTAACTTATCTTGTACACTTTTGCAGTGTACAGTGTATCTATAGAAATCCACATCTGTGAATTAATTTATAGAACTGACAGTAAAAAAACAAAAGAAACTGTTTAATAGCAAATTCCAAAATGTCCAGTACTGCCAATACTACGAAGTCACTACTAAAATTAAGAAATGTTTGCAGTCAGTGCACGTGCACAGATGTTTATTCAAAATTAATTAACTTTCATATGACACTACAGATATTGATACTGAATTATTAATGGGAATCGATTTATTGTATTTCAAAAAATCATATCCTGCAATCTTAAATTAGAAGTTAATGAATACGAGATTATTAATATGGCCAGTGGCAACTCGTCATTTGGGGATTGGGACGCATAGGATTTAAAAATTAACTTTCATGTGTGTCTGCTCTTCAAGCGAAGTCAAAAATATATTGCAGGTATTTTTATAACGATTCTCAGTAAGCATTTTTAAACATTTCCTCTAAACTTTCGGATACTACAAAGAACCTCATTGACGAAACATCGGGGAGGCAGCCATCCGAGCATGACGCGGCTTACGAGCTGGCAATTGTTTCCAAAGCCACCGCGATCGCCGATAGGTCTCCTCATTGATTATTCATGGAGTTTATTTGATTAACCGATAGCTTTAATAGAATTTACTGCTGCTCGGAGATTATGGCCGGGCGACAGCCGAAGCCAAATTTAATTTGATGTTTCACACGCTCTCTAGCATCTTAAATCGCGTCGCCACAAATCCGGCGGAAATTGAATTTCGGTGGAGAGCGGACGAAAATTTTATGAGACAATCAGATGTGGAAAGTTATTAGTCGGACAACAGCCATAACGTGCGGCGAAGGGAAAAATCACCGACATTACACAGTCCGTTTTTCCACTCAAATTGGAGGGTCGTAAAAAGTGGAGCAGAAGCTGATATCGCCGACTGTCGCACTGCTGCAATTTGCGACGGACACGCCCTCTACACCGACGACCAGCAGGAAGCGGACGCAGGACCGACGCCAGGACCCCTGTTTTATTAAGGGGCAAAAACGAAATTTTAAGAGGCTTCGGGTTGCTGCTGTTGTAATTTCAACAATTTTCTTGGGCTTATGAAATATTAAAATTAATTTGATCTACTAGCTCCATGACACACTGGCTGTTGAAAGCTGACGCAATTCTAAGAAAAAATTAACATGTCGGTCACGCCTTAGTTAAGGAGCTATAAGACTGTCAACGTTTGAAAAAAGCCAGGAAGAAAAACGTTAACATTCATTTGCTAAACCATATACACTATTTATGCACTGGTCGCAGTCACATTTATTTCTTCTTTTCTATCTTTTCTTATTTTCGAACACCAATTCAATTAAATATTATGTATGTATAATTGAAGATTATTCCACAAATATTGGTAATTCGTGTTACGACGCTTCGCTCATACAACAGCTTTTATTTCCCACTATTCTCCGATTTGAGGTCAAGTGATTCGTCAATACAACACATTGGTCCTACAATTTGAGAAAATTACAAGCGTTCAGTGTTTGAAAATTCCCATTACTTGAACTTTCAAGCTCCAACTTCACTGCGGTAATATTTTGAAAAAAATATCAAAGTATCCGTGACAAATATTATTTTTCATATTTAGCATACCAAATGGCAGCTCTGGAAAGAAATTAAAAAGCTGGGAACCCAAACCGAAATGGAACACCACTGCATGCGTTGGACTCCAGTGAGAAGGATCATTCGCTACGGTCCTGAATCTTCAGGCCCTGACTAAGCGGTTTGTACTTTTGCAGATCTCCGAGGGACCAACCATTATCATAAAATCACGCTCTCGTCGTCATTGCTCGCCTCTCGCTAAACGTTTAACTAAATTTACGTTTATGTCTTGGCAAAAATTGGACGCAGAAGTTTCAGCATCGCAATCGACAGTTTCATTAGAGTCATTGCGGTTTAAAAAACGTAGGAGTTTATGATGACGCCGCCGACGACAAGAAGGCAATATATTTGATATGTTCAAGCCGTTTGTTTTTATATGTCACCTCAGGTATCTTGGCTATGGTAGAACAATTAAGCATCAACTTTTATATGTTCAAAAGACATTAATAAATTATAATGAAACAATATTATTAGATATTTTAAAATTGTATTGTGTGAGAAATTAAAAACACCGTAAACTCAATAAAACATTTATTGTTCCAGTCGCTCCCAGAGCCAACCACCTCAGCTTACAGCTCCTTAAAATCTAAAACATTTTATAAATATTTACTAACAGGAAACTGTTTAGCACATCTGGGCTAGATTTAACAAAGACCTGTCCGACAACAAAATATTTGTGCTTGTTATGGAAAATTCATCTAATTTATGATGACTGACAGGTTAATATTGTAAAGTCAAGACAAGATTAGGAATTTGCTGAGATACAGAGGTGTTTCGAGGCGTTACAAAAGGTTTTATGCAGCATTTAGTGGTGCAAAAACAATGTAGTTATTAAGGAAAAACATTGTACAAACTTACTGGAAAACAATTGTAACATGTTGCTAGGATACTAGATTCTTAATTGTCATTGTTATATAAAGGAAGCAAAACCAGAAGCTGTGTTATAAGATTGGTTTCCAAAGTTGAATAATTATTTACATTAAAAGTTATTATTTTGTGCCAGTTGTTGGTTTTATTTGATCACCAATGTCGAGAGTCCATTTGTGCGTATTTTGACAAAGTTATAAAGTGCTATCCAAGAAGGAAGTGATCCTGAAGTTTGTAGATTGGGCCTTTCTTGTGGCATACACGCAGACTGCAGCAGCGGAAAGCATCACAGAAAGAAATTACGCCTTAGCGTCTCTAAGAAGTGTTCTCCAGGTACGAGATCTCATTTAGAGCTCGATTTGAAACAGCAAGGGGCTCCGAAATGGTTCCAGCAGTGACAGGTTGCAGCCGCAGGGTGAGTTCCAGAAGGAAATTACAAGCTTGGCGTCCCTTGGCTTTGCGGTGGACGGACGTGGATTCGTGAAGCAGGAAGTAAAACAATTGCAGGTTCGCGTGCCCTGTGACGTCAAAAAAGGAAACAAAACAGGTTAGCCAAACAATTTCATTCATTAATTACATTGCTATTTATTACCTGAGGTGGAATTATTAATTGTTGGTCGATCTGCGATCAAATGGAGGCTGAATTTTATGTCTTCGATTAGCTCTGTTTACCATTCATTTTAGAGGTTAATTGTCACTCGTTAGAAAGTGGTCATTTGCTATACACGAGTAAAAGTCATACAGTGTGTTACAATCCAACCCTTGTAGATTTTAGAGTTCTCACATGCTAGCCGGAGCAGTAATTTTGAATGTAGTTGCCAATGAATAAAATATGAAAAAGGAAATAAACCATCTATTTTTGCAATTCATAATACAATTCAGAACATTTTTAATAAGCCCTCAGATTCAACAATAAATTCTTAAACTAAAACTACTTTATATTATTGTGATTATCCCATATTATTTATTATTACAAACTTATCACCAACTAGAGTGGGCTATCATTAGAGTATACACTTCCTTTACAACAATATAACAAAAATTGCAGTTTTCATTATTTTCTTACTCAACTATTTAAAACGTCGTTTTCAAAAAGTAAGCAGCGAAAATAATTGATATTGCTTTATTGTAAAGCAAGTGTGTATTGTTGACTTTGATCTTTAGTAAAATAATGGAGACTCATTTGTATTCTAATGATAAAGATCCGCAAAGGAGTTCATATGAAACTTTCGTTGCAAGTAGAGTAATGTGACATCAATTTGCTCCGGACCGCGATGCTTTGCTGGCGTTCTAACTCTGGACAACGAAATCTAGCTTACATTATGGACTTACGACAGCTGTATAAACGACAACAGAACTCAAACAGAGTGTTCACACCCTGTATATTTTGGGTCCAAAATATGCCCTTTTTTGTCAAGGCTGAAAACCTGAGCTATCTGCAACATATTAATGTTATTTAGTTCTCGAGTTAAAGCAAAAATAAGCAGAACTTATTTTTTTTTAAATAATATTGCTATGATATTGCACATCAATTAAGTTTTACAAATAATTAACTAAAAAACTAATTACATTGGTTATAGTTTCATTGTTAAAATGTTAATATTAGATAAAATAAAACAGTTGTTTAATAAAATGATGTCAAGATAAGAGTTAAATAGGTTTTTGGTAAACATGATTGACTAAATTAGAAGTAGGTAGCATTTGCTGCACTAGTAACTGAAGAGGTAAATTAACAGATTGCTTTTAGATCAAACCAATATGCAAATGTAATGTAATTATCTAATTACAATTACAATTGTATTAAAAATAGGTAAGATTGGTCACATAGAGCATGTTATTAATTACAAGGGAATTGTGAATAAGAAATACAACAAAAGGTACTTTCGAGCAAGATTAACAGCGTAAACTGCCAAAGGATCATCAAAATAATCTATTTTTATGTGAATGTATAAAGTAATTAAAATGTCAGTTACTAGGCGATAAGAGTTAATTAGAAATAACAAGCCGAAAAATAATTCTTGTGGTTCATTGATAAACCAAATAACAAACCAGTAATCTACATGAATGAAGTTCGTGATTGAATACAATCGGAACGACTGGTTGAGTTTGTATGCGACAACAGATGTACCAAGTGTGATCTTCGCTTCCATCTGCAAAGCCCAGCGGCATTGGTAGAGGCCATCAGCGGGCCGTCAAGCGACGAGAGGTATTCCTTCAGTGAACTTCGCTACAGTGATTTATTTCCATCAGAATGGCACAAGGGTGTAGTTAGAAGTAGCCTGGCCATGGGTAGGAGGATGTCTGCGGTGTTGGTGCAGTGAACAAAGAAAGCAGGTATCTAAAATCAGCATTCCTCTTCACATGAAAATAAACGACAACGAGATAAAAATTACCTGATTATAAGCAATTTTTGAATAACTAAAAATATAAATTTTAAATATATATTAAAATAATTATAAGAATTCGTCCATATTAATTATAATATATTTGATTTAAATTATCTCACTTTCCAACCAGGTAGACATATAATCCGCATGAAAAATATCGTTTTCTTACAACAGTTTTTAAGCTATACCGCCAATAAACGGACAGACAGACAGGCGGGCAGACAGACAGACGGACAGAAAGAGAGACAAACGAACAAACAGACAGTCGGAGAGACAAACAGACAGAATCGAGAAAACATGCATTTCGTCATCTAAGGACCCCGAAACGTAAAAATCTCAGAACGTGATTTTTTCACGATTACAATGCCTTCTTCGTCCTTTAGATAAGAAAAAGTAAAAAATGTGTACATTGAGGGTATTTAATGGAAGTAATGGCAATTCTGCAAAAGCTATTACAATTTATCAAAACGTGAATCTAGAAAGACGACCGTTACGTCCACGTCCACTTAAATAGCAATTTAAGGAGAATTGGCTGCTCTACTGCTATTACATACAGACAGAGTTGGGCAAAATACTTTTAAAAAGTATCTGGAATACAGATACAGATACTTTCCTAATTCCGGTATCTTAGATACAAGATACTTTTGTGAATGGTCCACAGATACAGATACATATACAAATACTTTTTTTAGTGCTTATCAAATTGAGTTCGGCACTCCTCAAAGTCACACGAAAGAATAACGGCAGCCTGGCCAGGGCATTAAAGGCCGGGTGACTGACACCCTCTCCGCAAAGAAAAGGATAAGGCTATTGACCCCAGGCATGAAGCGTGGACTTCGAAAAGGTTGACAGCCGGACAGGTTTGAAACGCATTCATCTGCAAATAAACCTTTTATGTATCTGAGTATCTGAGGCTGATAATTTTGTATCAGTAGATGCTTTTCACTGATACTTTTCAAAAAGACGAATAGATACAGATACAGATACAGTATCTGTATCTGTAACAAGTATCTTAGATACTAAGTATCTAGATACTGCCCGACGCTGCATACAGATGATTAACTAGTAAAGAATGTGCATAAAATAATGAAGCAAGTGGGATATTTTCTGTTCTAGCAAATACAAAAATTAGACCAGCATTAAGAAATAGTGATTCTGACAGCAGAATATTTTGTAAATGGCTTAATACTAAAAACTTATGACGAAATGGAATCTTTTAACAAAAGCGATTATGACGTTATTTTCTCTCGTATGATATTTCAAGTGCACGCCAATGATTTCACCCCCTGAGCGGGGATGTTTTCGCACTGAGCGCGAAGCCGCGACCACGAAAATCAACTCTTCACCTTCAGTCTCGAATACCACATAGGGTCGGAAGATTGCTGCCGAAGCGGGCGCTTTACGCCCGGATTTCGCCATGGACGTAAATTAGAATTCTATTGTTTTTTATTTTTGCTGAAGGCAGAAGATTAGAGAAAGCAACGAACGCACAAGCAGACCACCGGACCTATGTTCGTGGTCAGGCTCGATTACGTGTTGGGTACTGTGGTATTGGTAGCGTGCAAAGTGATATTCTACACTACTTAAACCAATTGGAGATTTCGTTGTCGCTAATTAAATGCCACTGAACTCCAATAATCGACTGTGGTCAAACGCAATCGCGTCGCCCTAAATACGTTGACTTTGGAGTTTTTCCACGATTTCTGCCGAATTATAGTCGCGGATCAGCGTTCATCGTCAGGTTGTGGCGCCCATATCATCAACGTTTCCTCCGCACAGGCAAACTTCTTCGTGGGCTTGCTTCATGTCAAGTGACAGCTTTTTTAACCATACCAAGCAAATCTTTGAAACCTCAGCTCTCCAAATCTTGCTGCTTCAGCTGCAAACTCGTTTTGCCTTTATATCGGCCTGTCTACCTTCTGCATGTTAGCAAACTTGTGCATGTTTGTTAGCTCCCTCTTGTAGCTGTGATATTTATACCTCGTTGGATTTAGAATTTAAGTTGACACTGTTTTTATGTGTGGAGGACATACACAAGTGTTCTTTTAACGAACACCAGCTTTGAGCTTATCTCCATAAGGAAAGGCTAAGTAAATTTTTAATGCGTCTACTGGTTTCACCTTGTACTAATAGATTGGGGTGAGCGGATGGCCCAGCGAGCATATGTTCGACTCTCAGGCGGCCGGCCTGGCTTCGATTCCCGGTGGACTTTAAACGGATTTTAAAAATGGTACGTTCCCCGGCTACCACGCTAACACGTGTGTTAATCGTTAAACCCTAACAAGTGCAGTCTTCCTCAATTTCGACGGACAAGACTTGCCACCTACCCGACTTTCGAGTTAAGAGGGCTCACAGAACCACAATTGTGTGGAATAAACATGCCACTGGCTTAATATAAGAGGAAGAAGAAGACTAATGGATTGGTAACAGACCAGCTTCGGCTGGCCGCTGATTATTTCACCTGTATTTTTGTATGCTCGGTATTTCGTTTCAATCACAGTGTGTTTGGCTGTGTTCTGTGCAACAATCTTCAGCTGCGTTCATAAGCGAATTAAAAACCAAGCAGATGAAGGCAAAGTCTGTTATTGCAGCAATTAAGATTTCAACTTCCTCACAACCTTGGACGTCTGCTTTTGCATTGGGAACTTAGCATAGTCTTTAAGCGGAAAAATTCGACTTATTCACAACTGACAAATTGTTAATAAATACTTTAGACGCGTTTACCGAATCCCCTGTGTTTATTTTTTGCTTTCCAACAGAAAATTATTGATATAATATAACTACAAAAATGCATCTCGATATATGATTTTCGCTAGATGGACCGTCTCTTCATGACGAATGCAGTTTGAAAAAAAATTGAAATGAAAAAGTTTTATGCGAAATGAATTAAAAATAGTGATCTATCTGTTCTAGACTTCTTGTTAGAAGATTTTTCCAATCATAAAATGTAGCATCTACAAAACCATCTACCTCCAGGGTAATTACCAAGATGTACTCTAGAATTGTTGAGAAGCGGCTGCACCAAGAGGTACGAAAGAGCCTGGAGGAGGAATTTCGTTTAAATTGACAAATCTAGAACAACATGTTCATCCTGCGAAGCACCACAGAGAAGAGTTTCGGACGAAGTAAAAACCTGTTCTTTTTATTCATCCATTTGCGATCTACTTTCGATTCTGTGCCAAGAGAACAACTGTGGGAAACTTTCACAAAAGCCGTGCCTAACCTAAAAAGCCGTACCAAGAGCACCTATGAGAGGAGTTGTCAGGATGCCTGCCCATTGCTCAGAAGATGTCAACATGAACAAAAAAGTTAAACAGGGCTGCAGTACAAAGGTGGACCATATTAATACCACCTGAAGAACAAGGTCTTAAGTCTCTAGTTTAATGTCAGCACAGGTAAGTCGAATTGGCCAATGATTGAATTTACTTAGCCTCGAACCTCGAAATAAGAGGCTCGATAAATTCATCTAATACACAGAGTCTTTCATGTTACCTATGCTGATGGCATAGCATTTAAATGGATCTTCAGCAAGCTATGTCAGAATGGCCTTCAGCTTCCAAAAACCAAGGGATGGTCATCGACACGACGAGGACGAAGATCGTGCGCTTTATGAAAGGAGTACCCACCGATCGGTATATCGCATAGCGAAATAGGGAGCAGGTGGACCAATTTGAATATCCAGGAATTAATCCAATTGTTCTACACTATAGTGGGAAAAATGAGGCAGTGAAGGATACGCAGATAGAAGTCTACACTGATGTGTACCTACCGACCTTGGTTTATTGGTTCAAAGTTGGACGATGCAAAATAAGCTAGAAAGGCGGTAAGTTTGCAAAATCACCGTGCTCGAATAATTGCCAAGTCTCAGTCACAGATAAAATCGAGAAGAGAGGACTCATGTGGATCAGCCATCTGGCCAGAATTTCAGAAAATCAAAAACTAAAACACGAACTAAAAACACGGACAACATAGAATAGAATGGGATGAGTACATCCTAGGACAGGCGAAAAGAGAAAACCCCATTGACTAGGTCACTAGGTACAGATAATGTCCCAAAATAGAGCAATATGTAAACCCGGTTGAATAGACCCAACACCTAGCGGAACATACAGTAAACGCTAAAGAAGATTTCCCGAGCAAAAAGTTATAATATTAGTCCAAAAACATGCTTTGCTAGGATATATAGACAACTAACATTTTGCATCTTGTAAAAGACTCAAATGCATTTAACAAACACGATGAGACGGTGCAAGCTCCTTATTGATACTTCGTCACACTGTTGGCAAGAAGCCTTTTTGACAGGCTCTTTTTGATACACACACACTCTTAAGATGCATTTAGTCTTCGTAATCTATTAAAATGTGCTTTCAGTGTGGTACGGTCGTTATCATAATGCATGTGCTATAGCTTCGGCTAAAATAACTTCGCAAGGGCGACTCTAACTAATTACTGCGAAACCAGAAGAAATCGGTTTAAAATCGAGTCGGCGGTTTATCCATACCGTTAACGGAGAATTTGAATTGGGGGAGGAGCGCCGATAATGTGGCATTTTAGATTTATAGGTGAAAAAGGATAGAAATTTGCATCCACAATTTCCGATAACTTAAACAAATCTTTTCAAGACTTTCGAACTTGCGATCTCAGACTCGGCGATCCACTACATAATTTTGACAGCATAGTTACGCGATCGCTTAACGTCTATTATGTGAATATAAATCGTCAAATACATACGAAAAAAAAACCACCAATTTCGTTCAAAACTTTTTATTCCTTTGTATTAATATGCCACACAAACTGAGGCAGAAATCATCCCTATAGGTTATGTCGTTCTCGAGTTAGCATGTTTAAATCCATACGGCATGGCATAACTTCGCTAAACTTAATTTTATGGCCTTTCTGTAACACCAAATCGGTTTCTGTCTTTACACAAGTCGTGTAATTCCATGAAGATTTTCATATAACTTTGAGTTGGTCGCGATTGATTGAGCGGTTGTGACAAAAATTGTAAATTTGTAAAAATTGTTCTGCACTACTTGCCTAAAGCAATATTTCGCAAGTAGTGCAGAAGTAAAATATCGAGTCTTAAAATATGCAGTAACAAGCGAGGTTTCATTTGTAATTTTGAATGTAATTTTTATATCCAAAACACTTGATACTCGATTATTTCTTTTTATGTTAAATTATTTATTGAATTTAACCCCAATTTTTACAATAATACACAACCATGCAAACTGTGTAATAATATAAACACAATTTCAAGATGTATACGATCATAACAAATTAGAAAAGAATAAAACGAAATTGCTTCTTCGATATAGAATATAGGAATGCAGATGGCATTTCCATTCTGAATATACAGCAACACGCTAACTGCCAAGTGAGATGGTAAAAATTAGAAAAGAGGTACTTTACCCTCGAACTTCCTGCATCGTAAAGGAAATGCAAATCATTTACGCTTACGTTTTCTCAGCTAAATTAGTCCACACAGCTTCCGACGCAACATGTCGAACTATCGCAATACTCACACCTACTTCAATAATTAACGATATAACTTTATGTAGCTGTTTCGCTTAACCTCAGTTTAAATTAGAATGATACCTAACTTTAATAGGTACGTAATACACAATATCGATACAACTTCGAAGACCAATACATCTTAATGAAAAAATGCCTTTATTTGTTTAAATGTAATTATATTACTGTAAATAAAAAGAGGGAGATGGTATTATATAAATCTCCATGTTTAAAAATGTCGTACTGTTACCGTGATAGTAAAAAATGGCATTAGTTAGCCACAGCTATAATCAAATTTTAAATGTAATAATCTTAACGCTGTTATGTTTAAGGTAAACACAGAATGGAGTGACTTTATGTACGTACCACGTAAACACGTAAACAATATTGTAACCATTACATAATTATGAAGTAAGAATATGTCCTAATATGCGCCAATTAATTTGTTGTATTTAATTTGTAATTTGTAGTTTTTCATATTTTATAATTGATTAATAATATTTTTTACAAAACTCGAATTTATTCCATGTATTTCATAAGGATTACTTTAATACATAATTCTTCTTCTTTTACTAACAAAATTATTCTTTTGTGAATAGCTGGATTGTGTATCTACTCTCTGAAAAAACTTTACCTTTCCTCATTAATCGAATTACCAATCGAAAGCTTTCGAAATTGTATGTACAATATAAGCATCAAGCCGCTCAGTCCTGAAGAGAACAAATGCTACCAAGTCTTTCTTGCTACGAAGTCATATCTAACATGTAATGTGTAATTTTGTCTGATCGGTTTTCCTAACTGTAATTGTCTGGCGTCCGAGGCATCAAGATCTCGAAATGTAAGCATGGAGAAGGCAATTTTTAATATTTGCTTGAATTGGCCAGGCAAGGTTATTGATTGTTTCATTTATATTAATTTTAAACTACTAAAAATTAGTTCTGCGAATACAAAATTATAAATAAGCATAAAATGATACACATAGAAGTATTTGTAATCTAGATCATTTCGGAGGCTTTCACGGCCATTGTTATTAAGTAACAAACGACTTCGGGTATTGGACCACGCCATTATTGAGGTCAAAGAACTCAACGTTTCGCCCACTTTCATAAGCGGCTTCATCAGGAGAAAATGAAACAGAGCACAGTAACTCAACGTGCAAACAACGCCAGAGGCAAAACTCTTTTGCAAGGAAAGGGATACAAAATCACGGTAACTCAACATGTAAACCACGCTAAAGGCGAAACTTTTCTAACGATCGGAAGAAGGAAGGCGAGAATTTATAAGCAAGTGCCGTCGCGGTTCAGTGACGGTGGGCGAGGCTTAGGAATTATCACTTTCCACATAGAAGGAAAAGAAAAACGTTCGTCCCGATTGATATTGTTTGGCTGTTTGTAAATCTCAATGGCTTCGCGAATCTTTCCGCTAAAGAAGAATGGGGATTTGCAGATAATGGAATATGGCCGGTATCGCGTTGGTGTTCAGCGATGGCTGATAATGAAACAAAACCCGACTTGAGACAGCGGTGGTGCTCATAAATGCGAGTTTCCACTGAACGTTCTCTTTCACCAATGTCTACAGCATTACACGAGCAACGGACTCTATAAACACCTTTAGATTCATTTCCATGAAGATATTGGCAACGCCAGGTGAAAGAGGAGAACCCATGGCCGCACCAGAGATTTGTTTAAAGAAATAGGAAATAAATGAAAGAAAGACAGTAACAAACGACTTCAGGAATTCAGAGAGGGCAGGTAGACCTGAAGAAGATTTACATATTCATGCCGCATTTTTAAAGGAAAGTGACTGAATCGATAGATGCGTTTAAGTACACCTCTTTTTTGTAATTAGGTATATGTTTTCAGTCTGTTATAAGGTAATCAGATGCGTAAACATTTCTAGACTTATTTCACTCATGGTTTATTTATTTTGGAAAAAAAAATGTTCTCTTCGTTTCAAAAACGTCTAAATGATAGCAAGTGTTAAGAACTTATTAATGCATGCAAAAACTGAAATGCGTTACAAGCGTTTACTGCTGGCGTATATCGCATTCCTTGTTCTTGTGGCTCGAGTTATATTGGACAGACTGGTCCTTCCCTTGATCTAAGACTTCAAGAACATATAGGGGATTGCAAACACAAACGCATCACAAAATCAGCCGTAGCTGAGCATACATTTACAAATGGATACACCTTAAAATTCGAGCATACAGAGTACTTGCCAGAATACCTCACTAGTTCCCGCGAGTGATACATGAAGCCATGGAAATAAAAAAACATCCAAATAATATAAACAGGAAAGATGGTCTTAAACTTAGTAAAACGTGGACTCATGTGATACACGATCTAAAGCATTAAAACGACTCTGCGTCATATGGTTCTGCACCACGGATTACGCTGCACTTGAACGACCAATCAGCGTTACCTCTCTCCGCGCGCCTATCCAGAAGGCTATAAATAGCTCCACACTGACCTTCAGTTCTGAGTACGATGTTCACTCTGATGATGCAAGCTGCAAGGTCTTGCAAAACGTTAGTGAATATGGGTGCACAAACAGCAACAAGGCCACATCTGCCTCGTATCCTCGTTCCAAAGTACTCAAACAACACGAGCCACCAAAACGCATGGCCATCGCGTAGATTCTTGCTCAAGTTCACAAGGTGCAAGGCACATTCAGCCAGAGAATGCTGGGTGTTTATCTATAAATACTACGCGGTCTAAGCCGAAATTCTATGTTAACAAGAATAATTCGAGTAACCGGGAAAGTCTCAAACAGTAGATATTGATTCATCTTCTAACGTACACCGTTCATGTTTAAATTCACAGAATTAATCACTAATTGTAGAAAACGAAGGAATATAATCGTAAAAGCTGCCACTAAGTTTTCGTAACTTTGATCATATGTCAATAGTTATTTTTGTATCTAGAACGCGAAATGTTACTTTTGCATTCGAAAATCAAAGATTTTTTAGCGAGGAAGACAAAAGCATATCGCATTCGAGATACAAATATTTTTTTCGAAAACTGCATGAATATTAAAAAAATAGATAAAAATTATAGAACTGCCATCATGAATTTATTTAGCAGTTTATGAATAACTATACTTGGCGCAGCGAACAAATAGAGTGGCTTATGCAACCCAAATAACATATTATAAAGCTGGCTGGATCAGTATTTGGATAATAATTACTAAAGAATCAGAGATGGCGTCCTTATAATTAAAATGATATAGCCCCTATATTTACATATAGTAGCGACAACGATTGATGTTGCCGCTGGGGCAAAATCACGTTGGTATCCCTTAAGTCCCTAGCATATTTAAAAATCGCCTAGGAAGTTGCATAATTAAATTAAAATGTGACATTGACAGTTGTCGTGTTTTTATTCATTTTTCTCTTCGGGGGCTAATTTGAAGTCGAGGACGTGGAAATGCTAGGGTGTTGTGTCGATAAGTATAAAAATAGTGGCAGAAAAGGATTTCAGGTATTCAGATCTGTTATTTTTTCACTGTTTACACTGAAATTTACCGTTTAGTAACTTTTTGTATTTTCATGTTTGCATCAGGTTTGCCCCATGATGTCGCTACTATTTGTGATAGAGGGGCTATATAAAATGAATTTAACTGACATTAAATTTTTGAGGTTATGATGCAAATGGAAACTTCTACCAACTTAAAATGCATAACATTTGTGCACGTGTAATATGTAGGCATGTGGCCTGCAGCTTGATAAGTATCATTATTGCCTACATATTACAAGTGCACAAATGTCATGATTTTTAAGTGTCCTTTTGTATTATAACTTCAAAATGTTATTTAATGTTAGATGAAATTAGGTCTAATTATGTGTACCGCCATCTCTGACTCCTTAGTAATTATTTTTCAAATACTGATCCAGTCAGCTTTGTAATATGTCATTTGGGTTGCATAAGCCACTCTATTTGTTCGCTGCGCGAAGTATATAAAATGTATGTCATTGTGGCATTAGAACTCTTAATTTACATATTTTAAGAAACTAGTTTATTAGTTAACTATAGTATAATAATATTGATTTCTGAGGCTTTCACGGCCATTGTCATTAAGTAACAAACGACTTCCGGGATTGAACCGTGTCATGATTGAGATCGAAGAACTCAACGTTTCGCCCACTTTCGTAAAGGGCTTCGTTAGGAGGAAAAAGCAAAAGAGCACGGTAATTCAACGTGTTAACCACGCCAGAGGCGAAACTCTTTGCAAGGGAAGGGATAGAAGAGCACGGTAACTCAACGTGTGAACCACGTCAGACGCGAAACTCCTGATGAAGCTCCTTGCGAAAGTGGGCGAAACGTTGAGTTCTTCGATCTCAATCATGACACGGTCCAATCCCGGAAGTCGTTTGTTACTTTATAATAATATTGTTAAAACTACCTGTTCAAGTTCTTAAAATAAGAAATTGATAAATATATTGATCCATTTCAGTCAATAATGTAATTCAAACGTCCCTGGACGCGAAATACGTTTACCTAGAACGTAAAAGTGTGTCGCGTCCTGTTTACCAAAAAGGATCGCTTCGCCCATTAAAAACCGAATGAACATTTTAACAATTTTCGACAGTTTTCGAAATGCATTATTTATGGTCGCACACAATCGTGGACGACAAATAACTTATAAAAATCAAAGATTTAACTCTGATACGCTTTAATACCAACCTCTTAAAGTTGAAACTGAAAACAGTCAAAGAATAAGCTTTCAGTTAATGCAAATGTGTTTGTTTTAATTGGCACACATTGCATACTGCTAAGAATTAACAGAAAAACTCTCATAATTTCTTGGTCCATTTAAAGGAAAAGTCGTTAAGAAAAGATCAAATTTACTGTAGAAAGACGTTATTTTTTATTAAAACAATGCAAAGCACTATACGTGTGTGATTTGTATCGTCAAACTCAATTAATTAGTAATTTGATTTGCTACCCTGCTCTCGTTATGCCTATGGTCCATTTAGCTTCATATAATTTATTCTAATCTTATAGTTGAAAAAACCTTTGTATAAAAGGTTATCATTGTATAAAGAAATTAATAAATCAGATTTCAAATTACCCTTGTACAAGAACAAATACAAGTTTCAATAGACACATATGCACATTCAAACAAATGAAGGCTGACTGCAAAAATTACAAATGCGATTAAAAAATACTGTAAAGGTGTTTCCAATCACGACAGAAGTCGTCTACAGATAAAACCAAGAGATATCCATTAATCTATGAATATAAAACAAGGCAAGCGATTAATCCCCTATGGCTTATTCTTTTCACAACCGATTCAATTATCTATAATCGTTTTACGTTGGGTGCAGTTCTTGCTGAGAGGTACTTAGTTAGCTAATAGGCTTACGGTGACTTGCACAATGCGCCCTTTTGAACACTCAAAATATATTTCAGAGCTATTAATAGATACTGGAACTATTTTATATCGAACATTGATTTGAAATTAGATACTAGCTATAATTTGGAAAGGTACTACGCTATATGCCGCCTTATTCTAACAGAGTTTTATTTCGGAGATGTTTTAAAGATGTAAAAATATGTTTAACACTTTTTTTATTGATTATATTGCAATGTATAGCAGCAAATTATCGTAAATTTAGATTATCTGATGAGTCGAAATCTCATTCTTCTAGGCGAGAGATGAAGATCTAAGCCATTTAAGATCTATACTGTTTCACGTATTTTTTAAATTATTATGCAGTAGACACGTTGCACTGTTGGGTCTGTAAGCATGTGTAAAATAGTATTAAAATAAATAATACTCTTAAAAAAATTCTGATTTCACCCCAGTTCCAGTTACCCAAAAAGATTAATTGATAATTTTTTTAATTACTCCTCTTTGCTTACAATCTATCCAATTTTTGGACAATAAGTAATTTATATGGGGTTTTTATAAAGTTAGAGGTATACTTTGAATCCTTATATAATTTTCACAAATCAAGCCAACAACAAAAACTAAACGAAATCTAATTGCTTAAATAATGGGATTGTATTGTATCTGTGGAAAACAAAAGGGTGGTCATGACAACAATTTTAAGCAGACTTTTTGTAAATTTATGGTCCCCAAGATCACCCGATCTTAACCCAGCGGATTATTGGCTGTGGAGTTATTTAAAACAATTGTGTTTAGAACACGACCAACAATGATGTAAAATTTGGATGAAAGGTTGGTAATCTTACACCCACAAAATGGAGGTCATATTCAACATTTGCGGTAACAAGTTTTGGCCATTCAAATTCAAAATCTCGTTTACTTCTTGTTATTAGCTTAATTTGTTAAAAATATATAATAAGCTGAAATATGGCCCTTACTTTGTAATAACCTTGTATAACTAGAATAGTATTAGATATACTACAATAACTTGCAGGAGTTGCTTCCAATGAAGGCTTCCATTTATCTTACACAATATGTAATGGCTTTATAGTACCTTAAACTATATTTTATATTATATAATTATATACAACTAATTGAATCTGTCTACTAGATAATTTGGCTTGAACCGTTTTAGACGTTGCACTTCACCAGTGTTTTTAAATTAACTTCTAGCGAGCACATTTGAATGCACTACAGGTTTAGCGCTGTAATTCTCACTACATCTCTTGATTTCTTCTTTAACAGTTGCCATTTGTAGGTCTCTCGCGATTACTTTTTTTTGAGTTACTGGCTGTACCCCATAGTTGAATCCCATATGTCCACACAAGCTTCAAAATAGTTTTGTACAAAAGCAGTTTATTTTCAAGTGATAACTGTAATCTTCTGCCGATCATCCAATACATTTGGCGGGGTTTTATGCCGAGTTCTTTTTATAAATATGTGCTTTCTCCAGGTCAACCGTTTATCCATGCGCATTCTAAGATACTTTGTATCATCTGTTTGAATCAGCTGGTTACCATTGAGTGTAACTGGAGGATAGGTGTCCCTGTTTAATGTAAACCTTATATAAGTAACAAACGACTTCCGGGATTGGACCGTGTCAGGATTAAGATCGAAGAACTTGATGTCATCGGTTAAGGTCTCTACAGATCAAAGTGTTTCTAAAAGGTCATAAATCTTTCTTCTTATGTCCTCTCTCCTAGCGAAAATGCTATACTTTTCAAAGGTTTGGATTTTTCACTAGCCCCCAAAAACATTCCTACGGAAGAGATAATTAATTCGATAGAAGACGTTGCCGATCTTATCCGCTTCGAAACTGTCAGATGTTTACGATCATCTAAACCAGCTAAAAGTAACATTACAAGAGACGAAAGAAATGCTCTTAAAACCTTACGTTCCAATTCCGACATCTCAATTTTGTCCGCTGATAAAGATAATGCTGCGGTAGTTATGGATCGAACAGAGTACATCACTAAGGTTAAGTCTTTACTCCAAGATTCTTCTTATGCCCTACTTTCTCGCGACCCAACTTCCAAAATCGAACGGGAAGTCACTTCTCTCATAAAATCTTCAGATCTGCCCACTGATATTCAACGGAGGTTGAATCCTCGCGTTTCAAAGCCTCCTCGGCTCTTTGGTCTTCTCAAAATCCATAAACAAGACATTTCCCTCAGGCTCATTGTCAGTACCATAGATTCCCCTACTTACTCATTAGCTAAATAACTAACCACTATCCTCAGACAGTTCACTGGTAAGTCTCCCTCGTATGTTCGCAATTCAGCCCATTTCGTTGAACTTATATCCAATCTAAGTGTTGAACCTGAGAATTTACTTGTGAACAGTGCGACTTTCACTCTGATGATGCAAGCTGCAAGGTCTTGCGAAACGTTAGTGAATATGGATGCACAAACAGCAAAACGGCCAAATCTGCCTAAGTATCCTCGTTCTCAAGATACTCAAACAACACGAGCTACCAAAGAGCATGGCCATCGAGCGGGTTTTTGCTCGACTTTACAAGGTACAAGGTACATTAAGCCAGAAAATGCTGGGTGTTCATATACAAATACTACGCGGTCTAAGCCGAAATTCTATGCTAAGGAGAATAATTTACTTGTGAGTTTCGATGTCACTTCCTTTTTTGCCAAAGTTCCTATTCCCGATTCCATAGTCATAATCCAACAGTTGTTATCAGAGCACGGGGAGACGTCTTCAAGTTTACCTGCCCTAATAGAAAAATGCCTCTCTTCCACTTATTTCCTATTTCAAGGCCAGTTCTTTAAACAAATCTCTAGTGCGGCTATGTGTTCTACTCTATCACCTGTCGTTGCCAATATCTTCATGAAAGTTTTCGAAACTGTAGCTCTGGAATCTTCAGAATTGAAACCTAAGGTTTGGTTTCGATACGTTGACGATACCTTTATTATTTGGCCACATGGTAAAGACACTTTACCCGTCTTCTTAAATCATCTCAATAGTCAACATCCAGACATTAACTTTACCATGGAGATAGAAAGTAACGGTTCCCTTCCTTTCTTAGATGTACAGGTCTCTCGCCAACCCAGTGGCAAACTTGGTCATTCTGTATATCGCAAACCCACTCACACTGATAGCTATCTACATGCCGATTCCCACCATCATCCACCAAAACTTTCTGTTATCAATTTTCTTGTACACCGGGCTGTTTCCATATCCCAACCCGATAATATCCACGCTGAATTAAAGTACATTCGGAACGTTCTTAGGAATAACGATTACCGTGCTTCCCTATATCCACCAAGTCAACGACCGCATAGAAAAATTTCTTCGAAAACAAAACATTAAGACAGTAGTCAAACCCCTGAGCAAGATCTCACAGGTTCTTCCTTCATCTAAAGATAAATTAAACACTATGTCATCTAAAGGTATTTATAGAGTCTCTTGATCTTGTATTGCTGTACACATTGGTGAAACAGGTCGTTCAGTGAAAACTCGAATCTCTGAGCACCAGCGCTGTCTCAAGTAGGGTCTCGTTTCATCATCAGCCATCGCCGAACACCAACGCGATGCTAGTCATAAGATCCTTTTTGATGAAACTTCCATCATCTGCAAATTCCCATTCTTCTTTAGCAGAAAGATTCGCGAAGCCATTGAGATTTACAAACACCCTAACAATCTCAATCGGGACGAAGGCCATCTCCTTCCTTCTATGTGGAAAGTGCTAATTTCTAAGCCCCTCCCACCACCACTGAACCGCGGCCGCATTTGCTGAACCGCGACGGCGCTTGCCTATAAATTCTCGATTTTCTCCTTCAGATATTTAGTTGAGTTTCGCCTCTGACGTGGTTCACACTTTGCGTTACCGTGCTCTTTTGCTTTTTCCTCCTGATGAAACCCCTTACGAAAGTGGGCGAAACGTTGAGTTCTTCGATCTCAATCCTGACACGGTCCAATCCCGGAAGTCGTTTGTTACTTAATGACAATAGCCGTGAAAGCCTCAGAAATCATTTAAACCTTATGTGTATATACCGATTTAGATCTATTACCCTTTATTTTCCATGTTTTTAAATTTACAACTTATTTTAATTAAATTAAAACAAACATTTATAGTTGGAATGGGCCAAGACCAACCTCTATCAATCACAATACTTAATTCAGCAGGAAGCCATCAACAAGCCGACAATTGAGGTAGCGTCACCTGAAACCGTTGCCCAACGAGGAAGCCTCCAGTTGCCAGGTATTTATCACAACTTCCAATTGCTGCAGCCTTTTGAAATCAAAGGCTTTATTAAGATCAGGATTTTTAGTAGCCGTACGTGCAGATTCCAGTCCCCAGGCCCTTTCTAGAATTTCGTAATTTGCTTAAATTTCTTTGAAAATGCAGTTTGGGGCATTAAAGCGGAAATCAAACAAATGAAAACCACAGCGTCCTTTGGCGTTTTAAAACAAAACAAATTTGCCGGAAATGACGTAACAGTGATTTGAATAATTTACCTGCTGTAGTTTTGCAGTTTTGGTCTGGTTTGAATTCAATTTGCGCTGTTTTTGTGCGAGGAAGCCATTTTGAAGTTGGATTCAATTGTAGGTTATAAACCTGTTAATAATTATAGAGAGTGGCAATTGTGCTACAGATTTGATGAACCTAATCTAAGATTAAAAGTCATTTCATGCTACACCGGAGCTTAGCCACATTTAATTTGCAAATAAATAGAATACAAACGGGCAATAAACCATTCTTTTGGCAGGTCAAAATAATTACAATGTTTTTAATTAGACCCGGCTTGACATAATTAATTCATTATTGAAACTACTTAATATTTTTATGTTAGGTAAATTTTTTATTAAATCAATCCTGAATATAAGGGCTTTACCTATACCCATAGATTCTTCTATTATAACAATTACTAATCAACAATTTAAAATTACGAAACAAACTTTTACAACGAAATTTTTTGTCATATTTAATGAAAAACGAATTCCTGGCTTATCTAAAAACGTTGCACTTGTTGCTATTCCAGATACATACTCATTAATAAGCATCAACAGTTTAAATGATGAACATTTTTTGAGCAATTGAAATAGATTTTTCTCCATGCCCATCTAGTAAGTTACACTTACTTTGACATATCCATTGCAGGTAAGCTGATTTTACTGTTTGTTTACTGGTTGTCATGACATTAAGGAAGTAAGTACCTACTCCCCAAGGGAAGTAAGTAAATTGCGTGTTATTACAGTAATTTTAGTTCTATAAGAGATCTGAACGGGTTTGAACTTAACTGATCCTAACCTATATGAAATTTAAAAACTTGTTATGAGAGGGGCGGAGCCCCAAGAGCCCCCTTGGAAATGGGCGAGGCCCCGGGGGCCCCCTTGGAGAGGGGCGATGCCCCGAGGGCCCCCTTGGAAAGAGGTGGAGCATCGACGGCCCCCTTAGAGAGGGGCGGAGCTACGACGGCCCCCTTGGAAACGGGTGGAGCCCCGATGGCCCCCTTGGAGAGGGACGGAGCCCCGAGGCCTTCTTGGAGGGGGACGGAGCCCCGAGGGCCCCTTTGGGGAGAAGCAGAGCCCTGAGGGGCCCCTTGGAGAGGGCGGTGCCCCAAGGGCCCCCTTGCAGAGGGGCGGAGCCCCGAGGCCCCCTCGGAGAGGGGTGGAGCCCCGATGGCCCCCTTGGAGAAGGGCAAAGTTCCGATGGCCCCCTTGTTGAAAGGCGGAGCCCCCAGGGCCCCCTTGGAGAGGGGAGGAGCACCGAGGGTCCCCTTCGAGAGGGACGGAGCCTCAGGGCAGAGCTTAGAGAGGGGCGGAGCCCCAAGGGCCGCCTTCTTTGGTCAGGCGGCGGCAGGGGAAAGCAGGTGCGGGTTGTGTAACAGAACAGAATGTCCCAACGTAATGGGCCTAAAGATGGTGGTAAATTGAATAGGATATTTTATTCAAATTTTTGTTGGGCATGGAGAAAAATGTTATAAGCATGCTCGGGAAGTAACTATCTATAACCAGTCTCGAACTTTGCCAGCCCTCGCTCGCTCGGGCTGACAAACTCGTTCTCGACTGGTAAAAGCTACTTACTTCCCTTGATGCTTAAATAACTATTATCGCATTTCATTTGGTAATGTACTACATTTCTACAGTCACATTCGTTGAGAACTGTGGTACGTTTCTGCATTAGCAACACTTTTCTGCATATCAACAGCATTCGTTTTACATTTGGCAGTACTGAAGTGTATTGTTGGTGACACTGTAAGTCTATGTCAAATTCGAGGTTAGGAGGTTAGATTTTGCGTCAGTTTTGACACAGACTGACGCAAAACCTAACTTGCTAACCTCAAATTTGACATAGACTTACAGTGTCACCAACAATACACTTCAGTACTGCCAAACGCCTAACATCAACTGGAGCTGCTTATTGTGCTTTAGTACATAGAAAGGAGTTCTGCTCAGCTTGGTTATGTTTTGACATTTAATGTCACTTTTATGTAAAATTTAATATTTTACATTTCTTATGAAATGCGATAAAATAGTATACGCAACACGTTAGAAAAGTGGTTTTACTGAAATCGTATGCCGTTTAAGTACTCGCTGACGCTCGTACTCAAACCAGCCATCCTAGTTCAGTAAAACATCACTTTTCTAAACTTGTTGCGTAATATACTAACAACAGATCAATAAAAAAACCAATTAGGGCAGGCTGTGATATGTGTTATACGTTTGGCAGTA
The DNA here is from genome assembly GCA_940337035.1 of Agriotes lineatus. Classification (NCBI taxonomy): domain Eukaryota; kingdom Metazoa; phylum Arthropoda; class Insecta; order Coleoptera; family Elateridae; genus Agriotes; species Agriotes lineatus. The sequence goes on from CALNHX010008122.1 coordinate 33,184, forward strand.
CTGAAGTGTATTGTCAGTATATGTCAAATTTGAGATTAGTAGGTTAGGTTTTGTTTGTTGTTTGACACAGACTGACGTAAAACATAACCTGCAAATCTCGAATTTGACATAGACTGACAATACACTACAGTACTGCCAAACGTATAACACATATCACAGCCTACCCTAATTGGTTTGTTATTGATCTCTTGTTATTAATATGTGCCGTCTAAAAGTCTAATTAGTGGCCGTCTAAATTTTTGATTTGTTGAAATGTTTAACGTGTTGCAATAATGTACAACTGGTTGTATAACGTTCCCTAATAAGTAAATTCAAATTAACCTTGAGCATTATCCAAATTTAAATTATAACAAAAAGTAACATCTACGTTAACGTCATTATTTATTAAATATTCGTATGATAAAAGCATTCCTTCATAGTCCGGAAGATGGTATGGATAGCACTCATACATAAAAAATGAAAAAGAACTATAGATGTATATCCATCACCAGTAGAATAAACAGACTCTACGGAAAGAGTATCAAAACATACAGCAAAAGGAATATGAGCCATACGAAACATAAGGAAGATGGGCTTTTAGAAGTGGCGGTGCATGCGTAGATAATACTAGTATCTCTGCTTCACGCAGTTAGTAGAAAAGAAAATTGCAACTAACAAAGAAATCCATCTGCTATTTGTAGTCTTAACCAAATAATATGACAACGTCTCTATCAAAAAACTGTGGGAAGTAATGGAAAACCCATTGTCAGGGAAGATAGACAGTCGGCCTTACCTTTTGGCGAAAGTTATACTAGTTATTTTGCCGGCTGGTAACTATCGGCCTAATTGGGCTAGCTCGCCGCGAGGGTCGCAGGGTTCCAGCTATACTGAAAGAGAATACAAGAAAAGGAGTGGGCGCCAGGTCCTAGACTCAGATCCAATTCCTTGTGCCGGACCTTACACAAGGTCGAGGATAAAAACCAGCAAGTCAAAAATAAACAAACCAACAGCCAATGAATAGATCACAGCTTTATTTTAAATATATTGGTGCGTACTATAGTGCAAGGCTAACACAAGTATATATATAAATCACAGCAGGCAATATTTCTAGCAACACCAAAGAAAACACACAGTATGCGACATGCAATAATAAATATAAATACAAATATAAATATAAATATCAAGCAAATAGTAGCCCACGAGCAGCAATGACTATGACCGGTGAATGGGCTAACACATTAAAACATTGCGCGGTTAAAATCGGAGCATAGCGAGTATTAAATAAAAAAAAATTAATCCCTGTGAGGCAGGATATGGCAGGGCCAGGTTATGCAAGCGCTCAGCTGATGCGAAACCCCGAATATCAGCTCAGATAGATTCTAAAGTAATTAATCCAAAATTTCTAATGTCAAAACTACGAGGGTATATGACCATATAGTCACAGAGCAGTGTTCTTAGAGGAAATACATCAGATGCATAAATGAACGCTAAAGCAATCGCTTGAATAAACCTTCGGCAAACTTGTACCTACGTAAACTCGCAAATAAAGTACAATAACGCGGAATTGACAATTATTCTACCGGCGGCGGGCCTTATGACGCAATCGCTACTAACCCGAGATTAATCAGTCATGAGCTGAAACTGCAGAAGCAATCGCCTACCGATGTCGCTACTCTAGCCACTATCAACATCGAAACGACGCGGCAAACTTCAGACGGCTGACAGCAAATGGCGACGAAAGTAAATATAATTAACTGTATACTAAACAAACCGCAGACAACGAGCCGTGAGTACAACCCTAAATCTGAAGTAATTAAACGAAAGGTCTAACATACGATTTGCAGGGGAGCTCGATGGGGCGCGGCGGCCGGCGAAAGTAGATATAAATATCTGTATATTGAACAAACCGCGGAGCTGCCTTCACAAAGTCAGGTAAGCTCGATTAATGATTCGATAAAGGTCAGTAGCCTGCACAAAATGGGCGCTCAAAATTTGCAATAGTCCTATCACAATAACACATTAAAATCATACAAAAGCATGCACTAACATCTAACTCGACGAAGCATTACTATGCCAAAAATATCCTACATGCCCTATCTGTTAATGAGACGAGATTCCAATAACTATCTATAAAATACACCAGGCGCAAATAGCTATATCAGATTCTTGCCTGTAGTAAAAACATGTCAGCTCCTAACCTGTGGCTTGCGGAAGGCCGGGGATGACAGAAGCGATGGAGGTTTCGGCAGACACAGCGAGAGGCCCAGCGGACCTAGGAGGCGGTGATTGTATCACAGGTGAGTGCAGTGCTACCCCTCCAGCGTAGCTACCAGGGAATTTGTAGATCTCCTTGACAATTCGATGGTTTCAGGGGCCCAAATTCACGGTATGGATGCCCGCAGAGTGCAGCTGAACAAGGAGTGCTAAGCCTCTTCAGGGGGGAGTTCAACCTCTCGCAGGAAGCGTCCGAACTCTCCCAAGGTCGTAGCCGACAGGAAATGGCATCCCACAATAAATCCAAGTCCACAGTAAATCGAAATCCACAGCAAATCGAATCCCACAGGGAACGGAATCCCACAGCAAATGGCTATAACGCACAATGCCCAAATAAGTCCCAAATAAGAAGAAACTGGCCTTATCTTACCTCACGCTGGAATTGAGCCAGAAGAAAGGGTAGAAGCAATGCTGGCCTCAGACGAATCCGCAGTTGCGAAGGACGTACGTATAACCAAATCAAATACGAACGTTTTAAGGGCACATGTGCTTTTTCAGATCCTCCGAAAAATCAAAACGGAGCCGAGCTATACTAATTAGCTCAAAAATTTAAGCACACGGCCGAGGCACTAGCAGCCTGCACCAAGTTTAAAATGGGAAAGACCTCAAAAATTCCACCAGCTACCAGTTATCAAAACTTTCCAAAATTTTTGGGCCAGAAGATGCGAAAAAAACAGCCTGAAAAATTTGGCTGCAAGAAGTGATATCCTTTATCTAGCAACAAATAGAATAGTGTAGAAGAATTTGTAACAGGGGTTGCCTAAGCGCCATATACAAATATCTATAGGAATATGACCAAAATAAATTTAGTTTGTAAAATATGGGTAATTATTCGAGGAGTTGCTTACCAAACTGCTTGATAATTATAGGAAAATAATTAAAAATAAGATACAGCTAATTATACCTAGTTTAGAGCATGCAAAAATTGACAAAAGCCAACCATAAATATTCAAGTTCAAAATTCAGCTAGCCAAAAGTTCAATACTACGGGGGACACTCCAAAAGTATCGTAACACCATCTATCAACTATCGCTATAATAAACACACCTAATCAATTTTATCAAAATCTCTCTTTTTTTCGGCGAATTTCTCTAGTATCCGAGCCGTTGATATCATTCTCATTAGAGTGGGTCCAATATTAAGGATGGCAAAGCTGGAGAATCGCTCCTAGGCCATTGTGGTCCACAGTAATGTCGTAACTCTCCTCATTAGCTGAACTACACTACTGCTTGCTTGGCTGGGCATATAATACTGAATCCCGGGCAAAATTAAAAATAATTCAAGATTTAACATTATTAAGTTAGCGAAGAATTATATTTTATTCATTTATTTTGGTTTAGGTTCTAGGGTGGGCTAGCTCCTGATTTTAATCATTTCAGGGTGCGCTGAGCCCACCTAGCCACCCCCTTTCCTACGCCCATGCTAATATCATATAGGGAATCAAGTAAAAACAGCTATAATAGTATGAACACGTTCAAAGCATGGACGAAGAGCGTATAGATTCTACAATAGACACTAACTGATAGAAGACGAGGAAGACCGAAGTGTACGTGGCTATATAAACTATGTAAGAAAGCTAGTATCAGTATTTTAAAGATTAATATATAACTGTGTAGCTTTGTCCTAATAGAGCTCTTCTCGTAGCCTTTGCGATTTTCTAAATGCCAATGGTGAGCCTCGAAATAAAGTAACACTATATTAACAATTAACAGTGTTACAACATTCAAATTTTAAAAATATATGAATCCACCACTAAAAAAGGCATATTAAAAAAACATAAACGAAAAAATCTGTAAAAGGCTTTACCCAGAACTTTCCTCGGCCGAGTTAGATCAATTTGCAAATTTAAAAAAATGTATCCCGCTGTTGTTTGAATCCGCTGCACCTGGATAGCGATCGTAACCGCATCTCCGCAGCGGATGTAACTGCAGGGAAATTACAACTGGGCCATCAAGCCTTAATAAAATAAGTGCGACGCGCGCCTCTCTTGAACAGAACGGGCTTATTGTTGAAACGTTTTTATTCTTTTGTGACACTATCCTGTACCGGTTGAGTCTTATTTTCGACAAATATAAAGCCTGACCTATGTGAAAGTTATTACTTCCTTGTATTTCGAAACTAACCCAAAAATAAACAAAATTTTATTTTTTTTAAGGTGCTCACCCTGTATATATTTGTATGAAATTGTACCGGTTTCGTGAGAGGTAGATAGTATGCAAAATATCGTCTTCCTCCGACAAATAGTTTTTGAGCTATACTGCCGACAGACAGACAGACAGAAAGACGAACAGACAGACAGACAGACGGAATTAAGAAAACCTCTTTTTCGTCATCTAGGGACCTTGAAACGTGAAGATTTGAACAAATCTCGGAAGGTGATTTTTTCGTGATTACAATATTTCCGTCGTCTTTCAGACGAGGGAAGTAAAAATTAAAGCTTTTATGAATGTTGGGTATCAAGCAATCAGTATTTCCCAGTCACCGAGTTCACATTATATTACAACCGTCTTCCGAAATTGCATAAACCATGCAACAATTGTATACTGCTTCACAAAGGCCAATATTCAAAACATGAGTTTAAAAAACCAGTTGCTACAAGCAACAAAAACGGAATTGTTCAAAAACCTACACACTCGGGACTTCCCCTGCGATATCACGTTAACGATCACTTAAATTTACATTTCGCATGTGTTCATTATCTCGGCGAAGTTAATGGCCGCTAAGTGAACGCCGCAGCACGAAAGAAGCCATCTTTTTAAGATTCATTACGCCGAAGAGTGTATATTTATAAGCCAGATATATCAGCGCGCAGTAATCGTTTGTCAACAAGTGTAATGAGATGCGGGCACGCGGCGCGCCCAGGGCGGGGCCCTTAAGTAATTATCGTCGCAGCGGGGGCGCGCACCCCCGGCCCGCCGCAATCACGCCGCAGCTTCTCCCCGACTTCCGCCCCCTCTTGCTCCAGATAATCGCGTTTACAAGACGGATTAGATCGTTTTCGTTCCTCATTAACTGGACCAAAAGTGCAAGTTTAAAAGACGCTACCAGCATGTCAACGGTACTACTCCATTAAAGGCTGTCTAATTGCAGAATATTTAGTATCTAGTGGAGCAAATAAGGTCCATATATTCAGATAAGCACATTATTTTCCATACAAAATGGACGGTTACAAGATTTTCAGGTTGCCTGGCCTTTTTTATTCCCCAAAATGTAGTTTGCTGAAGAAAGTTATTTTTTAAGAAACAGTACATCGTGAGTTTCGAAAAGAATTTGAGATCTCGTCATCATTCTTTTCTATTTCAAACATATTTCGTGCGAGTTTGACAAAATGTTGGCAAATTTTACAAGGACTTCTTTAAAATACGTATACCCAGAGTCTGACAGCTGACGCCTGGTGTATGAAATTCTACACTATGCGACAAATTATTTTATTTTCCGTCAACTTCTTTGATTTTACGGACGCATTTGCGTACATAAAATGCCACTTTTTGGACACCTTTAATTTTTCGTCCGCAAAACGCTTTTCGTCCGGAAACGTTTTTCGCCTGCAAATACTTTTCGTCCGCAAACGTTTTTTGTTCACCACGATTCTTATAATTCACACTCCCATTTCATTTTTTTCAAATGATGACACTCGACGGAAAAATCTAATATGGATCGCGGACGAAAACTGCTTTTTATGGCCTTGCCGGATTGCTTGTCACGGCTATCACCTCGGCCAGCAACTGCAGGTATCGTTCATAAAATGCTAATGTTTCGGCCTGGATGCATAAATAACTATTTTGAACTTCAAATAGATGTGTTGCAAACAAAATGAAGAAATAATCTTGAAATATTAAATTATCAATTTATTAAATCTATACAAATTTTTATAATATAATCTTTGTAAAATATGCCTCGCAAACGCTGGATCAGATCATGGATTGGTACTATGTAACGTCAAATGGAATATGAAATTCCGAAGCCACAAAAATTGGAAGAAAAGGAACATAATTCAAACTGCAGTGTCATGTATGGAGTAATATAAAATATATATGCCGCTAAAAAAGCGATCAGGATAAAAAAAATAAATATTAACAAGATGCGACGGTGCAAGCGCCTCTGAGACACCCGCTACTTTAGTCTTTGTATTTCGTATTATGTTTCAACGATACTTTCAATGTGGTGTGGCTGTTATCATATTATGTTATACACTGAGATGGTTTTAAGCTCACAATTTGGCTCTGTATGCAGTGAGAAATATTGAACAAAGTCAATTAAAGCACAGAGTTGAAATATTTTATTTAATTGCAATTTAAAACAGTAATTGAAGTTATTAAATGCGTTGGTAACGAGATGCAAGAAACATAATTAGAGGACTAAAGACACGCAGAAACAAAACAGATTTCAGAGGGTTTGAATTTGAAGTTTGAGTAAAATAATATAAGTAATATGAATTATAACTTTAATATTAAGTCTTACTATGTGAAATTTTGAAAAATATTTTAAAAATTGAAAAATTAATGTTTAGCTAAAGTTGAAAAAATTGTTCAGTTAGCGAAAAATAACACACTAAAAAAATTTTTGACAATTTCAAAAAACTCCATTTTCTAAATAAGTAATAATCACTCGGTATATATGATAGGGCCTAAATAGGTTTTTAGACAAACACAAATTATTGACGCAACTAGTTTTTTTGAAAAATCAAAAATAAAATTTGTTACCATATTATGCCGACTTTTTGGCGGACACTGTATATAACAATAAATCAAATTTATAAATGTAATTGTCGTTTTTATAACATTCTATAGCTAACTGTGCAATATTAATAACAGAAGTTCCATTTCTTAAAAATCCGATTTCCTTAATTTTTAGTTTGTTCCTCATAACAAGGGAACTATTGGTCCTATAGGGTTCCGCTTATACTTAAATTAAAGCTAAGTAACTGCTCTACAACTTCATATCCTATGACTTTTGTTGTAGGATGAGTATTTTAACCGATATTCTGCTCGGAAGACGGCTAAAACTACAATTTCGGACTTTTTGGGAAAAATAGCCAATCTTTGAAACGCTCTATCTCGGAACGTATTGAAGGTACGAAGCTACTGTTACATTGAAATTGTAGAAAATTTTGTCTACATTAAAAGTGTACCGAACGACTTTTTCCGCAGGGCGCACCTTTTAGAAGTAATAAACCAAAAGCTGAAAAAGCCCGAAAAAAAAGGTTTTTCGAGCACCACGCAGTTAGCACAGGTCTTTTGAAGCTGCAAACTTGGTTTTACACTATTGGTATCTATCCTAACAAGATCCAAAAAAATCAGAACTTTGCAATTTTTTGGGACCTAACGCGATTTTTGTGTCTACGGTGACTGGCCTATGATAGGTTTGAGCATATTTAAATCCAGACCAAATAAAATTAAATAAGACAAAAGGTTGGTTATGTGCATACTAAATGAGTGTAGAGTTGTTAATAAAAGTATGAGCCAGTGAAAGCAAGCAAGCTGAAAGGTAAATGAAATCGAAGCACGATAAAATAGAAATTGCAAAGAGCAATAGAAAACGTGGGCAACTGAATTGAAGAACAAACAGTTACGTGTGTAAAATTGAACTCAAGTCCAGTGCATTTTAAAAATAAGTGTTATAGCAGAGTAGTGATTATAAAAACGTTGTGTGTGACAAGTAAGAACACATTTTAGATATAAGAAAGAAAGACAATTTTTAGATTTTAGGAAAATGTTATCAAATTTTATTCCATTTGTGTGTATTTGTAATTAAAACTAATTTCCGATAAATAATATGAGATCGCTGTAACCTAGCAACGCGATTCAATTTTGTCAATAAAGAATAATAATTGCTGTAATTTGTCAAGTTGCGGGCACAATTGTGCTCCAGCAAAGTTAATCTTTTTATTACAATAAAAGTGTTTACCAATTTTAGAAGTGTACCATTTTACTGTACAAGTGACCAGGCAGCTGTGGTATTATTAGCAGCAGTTTCCGTAATATAAAATTACAATTCTACCAAATCCATCTTCAGCTGAGAATTTCGAACGTCGATACCGGAGCAGTTAAGCTGCAGAAGCCGGGAATTGCCAATCCAATAGAATAAGGGAGCCTGCACGATCATCCTGAACAAGATTTGCTGCCAGGGAAGCGACTGCAAGCGAAGAAACCCGTCAGCGTAACCTTGCACCAGCTCCGAAGCGAAAATTGGCCAGATCTGAGGTAGGACCTCGCTTGTTATTTGAGTGTTCGGGAGCCGGCAAAGCTAGTAAACTTGAACAATACACATTCTGGAAGAGATTCATCGCATTTCCAAGCGTCCAGTACTGTCCCAGTTTAAATAATTTGCATGGCGTCACTAGAATTTGCGGTTCTTGCAAGAATTCCAAGCCATTACAGGAAGTCTAAGGCAAATTAATTGCGAGCGTAGTTTTCCGTCATCCCTGAAATAAAATTCAATTAGTTGTTGCTAGGCGGGAGTTTTGTGCCAATTTACCTGACCTTTCTTCGCAGAATTTCACTGTTTAATATTCAAATAAACGCTATTTTGCACTTACGACGTTCTGTGTTCAAATGTCAGATTGGTAGGTTATGCATAATTGGAGCGTGTAGATCGAATGTACTAGAATCGCGCATGTGAGCTACTTTAAATCACATTTTCTAAACATAATTTCAAAAGCTCAGATCTGAACCCACCCGAGAGGAGTTTTGTGTTTTGCTGCAGCTAGCCTAAATTATTATTGCAGTTCAATAAAATATAGAAAGGGGCAAGTCTTTACTTACAACAAATACACTCAGATATGTCGAGAACTTATAAACTCAAATTGTCCCAGAAGGCAATAATACAATGTCTGAAATAAAAAATGTAGCAGTAACAAAATCGACAATACAAACATTAGCTGTATAATATATTTTTCCCGCTGCTGATCATGTAAGTCAGTGATACAGCCTTAGTAACAAAACGTGTAAGTCGGTGATTATATTTGTTTGCTGCTTTTTCTTGACAACGGAACTTAATACTATTATTAAGTTCCTAGGATAATAAAATTAGCAAAGCAGGATGCAGATTTAGACGTTTTGTTTCTAAATTGCAAGTGTTTATGTGACATGTGACACTCATAGGTAACACGACTCACGAAAATTAACCCTGGTGACAGGTGACAAACCAACCGATTTTTTCAAAAATCTAGGAAAATTTTGATAAGCAGCGGGAAAAATATAATAAGATAACTCGGAATGTATCGCCTATTAACATTTTCGGCAGGCAACAAGCCGCGACTTCGTCTTGGCTTGTACTTGCCTACCTCAAATGTTAATAGGTCCTTACATTCCTTATGACTTAAATAGCTATAATTAGCATTGAAGTCACATAAAATATAGCCAGTACATAAACTATTCCACGCAAGGCAGTACTCTAGATGTCAGAACATTAATTAGACAAAATGTGCATTTTATACTAGTAATAAAGGCAACTAAACAAGAAAATTAAATGTAAACTACAGACTGAGAACAGATTCAAGGTAACTAATCAATTAAATATTGAACCAACAGTAATGAACCACAAACGATCTTACTTCAATTTCTCTACACTAATACACCTGAAACTCGCATAATGAATATCATTATCTCAATTTAGCATCAGCCTAGTCCTGAAGGAAATCTAATCAGGTGCGTCGGTTTGATATAGCAACACCCGAAGGTAAGAACGCTACGCCAAGAAAGCATAATTCCACAGATCTAATGGAGCTTTCGGCAACGCAGTTCACTAGGTCGTAATTTACTTATATAGAAGATCGACCTTTTGCAGTAGATGGTTACATAGCATCCAAGCGGACTCTTACAGCTATTCTGGCAGCAGGTGAGGGTGCTTGCAGAAACCACCAGATTGTAAGCAAAATATGAAGAACGAAGGGAATGTATTCCTTCCAAAGTAAGCTGAATCGATGCTTTAGAACCTCCGAGGAAAAGCTAGAAACGTAGGATGCAATTAGCTAATGAAGCCTGCACGACGAGATAACCTTTAAAATATGCAAGCGTCCTAAAAACAACTTATCGAAGCTTACCGATATTGCAGATAACAGATATCTGATAACAAACCTGGCACATGAAAAAGCTCGTGGTTGCAATTACAAAAAATCCGCACAAGCCGCAGGAACAACTTCGTTCTCGTGAGCTCGGGGCATCAAAGACACGAACACGTGAAGGCTTGCATTTCACCAATACGCAAAACTAATCATAAAACCACCATGCTTGCTTCAAAGCTGCGAGCGGAAATAACGCGCCCGAAGACCACAATCTGCGTTTCCAAGATAAAAGCGCATCGAGGTTATCGCAGCATACCATTTGAATTCTAATTTACAAAGGTGGCGTAATCTAAACGTAACATTGAGTATTAAAATTTTGTATTGTGTATATTTTGTACCCTAACCTAACATTTTTCCGATGTGGTAACATACTATAAATAGTATTTTTCTAATGTGGCGACATACTATACTAATACTGGTATACTCTCTACGGCATCAGTCACTCTTGTTCTATTTATTATAACAGTATTGAGAACTCTGAGTGTTTTACCTACTATAGGCCGTCCCTTGGCTCTTTGTACTGCCTTTATTTTGTTTATTGGTTATTTAGTTAAGGTAAGTGTCGGCGTCATATGTGAGCACTGGCAGCAAGCAATACAAACAAAAATAGCTTCGGATTTATTATTAATATACGTATAATGTTTAGCAGTACTAAAGTGTATTGTTGATGGCACAAGCAGTCTATATCAAATTTGAGGTTAGCAGATTAGGCTTTATTTGTTATTTGACAAAGACTGACGTAATTTTTCGTGGCTCCATCTGGATTTCGGCACGTCTTTTTTTTATTAATTTTTTCGTTGAAGAATACATATCTTTCGGTAAACATAACAAATTATAGAAATGTATCCTTGGAAATTATAAACCAAATCACAAAAGCAATCCAAATAGCAGGATACCTGGACAGCGTTATATGGCAACACAAATGAGAATACATAAGCTATGGTACTTCACCTAGAGTAAAACCACCTGGAAGACTAAAAACTGGTTTTTACCGGAATAGCGAGACTAAACAAACAGCACAATGTCCTAGTCGTTAAAAAAATAAGAGCAAAAAGCATTGCTGGTTCGTGCAACTGAATCTTAGTAATGATTACACCACAGTAACGCAACAATACATTATTATAATGGGTCTTTCAACAAGAGGTATCTTTTTAAATTAACAGAAAAACGCAATATTTTTGTGAAAAGTCGTGATATTTTCGAAAAAATGTTCATGCAATAGAGCCATTGTTTCACCAGCTGTGTGGCAGGTGGCGCCATGCTGCTGAAAATAATTGTCGTCCACGTCCATAGCATCAATTTCAGGCCAAAAAAGTGAAAATTTTCTGGACGTGTGATTTCTCGAAATGGAGACTTCAATTGGCCGCCGAGATCGTGCGATTTAACACCATTAGAATTTTTCTTTAGGGCTACGTTAAAGGTGAAGTCTACGCCGGTGCTCCAGCAACGATTCAAGTACTCAAAGACAATATTCAATTTCAGTACTACCCTCAAAGTTTGTACTTTGGATTAAAATAAAAATATCACCACTTTTCACAAAAATATTGCGTCTTCTGTTAATTTAAAATAACACCTCTTGTTGAAAAACCCATTACTAGTTTAGTAAGAGGGCCTATTGTAGCACGAGTGCTCCAATGGAACGAATGATGCAACTCCTCTTATTAAACGAGTATACTACACTATTTTATCTCCTTTGCATAAAAATGATAAAAAACTTTGAATTTTGACATTTGATAAATGTGACAATCTTTTAGTTGTCCAAGAGAAAGCAGGCTTCACTGTTTTTTATATGAAAACAACAATCAAAAACTGTGTTCGAAGTTCGAATGTACTCTATTGTAGCACTGTTTTAAATGTTATAATAACAAAATTGTGACATCATAATAGATAAAATATATCTTCATCGGCGAAGGTTGGCAAAATCTTCCCTACTCTGGGGTGTCCTTATTTATAGAATCAGTCCATTTTCGTAGATTTCGTAGCTATAAACATATTCGCCTTTTAAGCGATTTCTTTCAATTTGAGAAAAATTCTACGTCCACGCTACCGAAGAAATGTTTTTAACGTCTTTATTAAATTAAGCACACCCACAAAAAAATAATTTCATCTAGCGTTCAAATTTTCTGTGTTCAAGGTGCAGTAGAATTTCAAGATGTACCTTTCTTGACGGTAAGATTTTTTAGGTAATATGGTCATAGAAATAGCCTCTAAATGTGCAAAACTATTAAACAATAGTACATTATGAAACGAATTTAGAACAGTGATAGTTTACTGAACGAGTTTAGTTGGTTTGAGTATAAGCGCTAGCGAATACTTAGACAGCCATTCGAGTTCAGTAAAACCACTTTTCCAACACATTTCGTATGTTATTTTTCGCATATATACATATAATGTAATGGTTTTTAGTTTAAGGGTTTGATATCAAATTTTAAAAAAAAGATTAAAAGAATTCAGTATTAAATTACAAAGATGAATTTAAATATTAGAAGGATATCAAAATTATTAATACCTATTTATTTGGTACAGAAGTGAAATAGAATTTAAATTCAATTGAATGATACTATATATAGGAAACATTTTAACACAATTTAATTATTATCTGAAATAAAGTGAAGGATTAATAACAAATACCTATTCGAGAAATATCATTCAAAATAGTGGGTGTTAAATAAATATGATACAGATTATATGGAGTGTTGGATTTTAAAATATATGCAAAACAATATCACTAAGTCGATAAGAATAATTATGAGTAATTAAAATAATTTTGGACAAAAAGAATGTAATACCTTTGTAATCGGCTAAATTTTCTAAAATAAACTTTTTATAAAAAGTTTTTAATCTGTTTGGAATGTAAAGGGTTGTGAATTAAAATACAATCTGCGAGAAGAGAATTAAAATAAAATTCTAAAAGATTTGAGGATATGGAGATGGTAAAGAGAAGAAAGGATGTGGTGAGAATGACATATGTAATACAGATATAATCTACAAAATCAATTTCTGAAATTCGATGCAGAACTAAGTTTACTGTCAATCAGTTACATCATATGAATTGGATAGCATAGAATTGTTTTACTGGAAGTGGTTTACATCGAGTTTGTTAGCAGAGTGAGCGTCTTGTGGTGTGGATAGGTTTTTCATCTGCTGGAGTTGTAATTCGCCAAGCTTGTTATTGAAGTGACATCTTGTAACTTGCATCTAGTCGAGGTTCGTGATACTAAATTGTCGGTGGCTTGGAAATTTTGGAAGGAAGACGTGGAAGGCGTTTGCTGCTGATCAGTTTTTGGCAGTTCCGTTAGAGAAAAGTGGTAGGTGCCTTGTCGTGTTTGGCTGGGAAGTTTTGCGGTTCCTGGTGTTTGGTTGAGTTTGTACTGGAATTTGTCTGGACGTTGGAAGATTTCTGTGAGACTACCGGATGCATTTGGCTTGGTATAGAAGAGTATTGAGGTCCATGTACTGGTGACAGGCTACAGGTATTCATGTAAAAACTGCAAAAAAATATAGAAAGAATGAAGTAAGGTAATTTTAAAGAGAAAAGTACTTACTATTCGATATTTATTGAATGGCAAGTAATGTAACAAAAAGGTATTTGTAATTGATTTACACTTGCATAATTTAAAGTGACATTGACAGACGTACAAGTTTTCATGGAATTAAAAAATGATTTTTCAGGAATAAAAGTAGTCTTGATTATGAGCGAATCCGACCTGTATTTTCAGTTCAGAGTAAATGTTTTCTACCGGAGCTAGAGATATTTAATAATATTGATAATTCATAATATATAAAAGAGTAAATGAGTTACTTAAATTTATTTTAAAAGAGAATTGATTGAAAATAAACTAAAGTATGGTAAAAGTCAGACGTAATAGCTAAAGAATAATAAATATTGTTATAACATAAAACCATTTACATGCATAAAGACCATTATAACATAGTAAATTATAATTATATATATATAAAAGTAAAATTAAATGTCAAAATATAACCAAGCTGAGCGGAACTCGTTTTTATGTACGGAATCACAATAAACAGCTGCAGATAATATTCAGTCAATTGGTATTACGAGTACTTTCTAAAATTGAAATAATTGTATTTATTATTAAAATCATTACTATATGATATGCGAAAAAAATATTAGTAACACAATTAATTGGTAATTTAAATTTAATCACTTTGTGCTAATTATTTTACAATAACAATATCCAATAATTTAAACATAAATTATTTAATTAGCTATTCATATATTTCCGAATCAATAGGTCGATTAATATCTGCTGTCCTTACTTTTAAACGCCAAATTGACAATGAATAGTAAAACTGGCAATGGCTTTGTTAATTAAGTATTGTCACGTCCAAACGTGAAATGTCCGAAATATCAGATGGCCTTAGCAAATTCCCTGAAATAACATTCTGGTAAGTGTACGTTAATTTACGTTTGATGAGGATGTGAGCGGCCAGTTTCCTTTTGTTCACGAATAGTAATTTGAGAAACGTAGCACGTTTACTAAGAAGTTCATCTAAATTAGTATTCGGGTACGCAACCATGGGAGGGGGGGAATAAGCTTCCGTAAGCGCGGGTTTCAATAAACAAATATTCGATTCACCCTCGCATTTTCTGTCAAAAATGTATTTCAATATGTATAGATGATTCGTTCATATTTTAATTAAGCTAATTTTTCAAATTCAAAGCACACGAGAGTGAAAAGAGCTACGAGACAATACTGGATTTTTATAAAAGGTGGTACTAAATTTTTTGAATATTCTGTAACATTATTTTTATGGCAAAGACCACCTAATCAAACCTCACCACCGCATTTTAGAGGTTAGTTTAGCAGGGTTACAACAAGACCCGAAGACAACGTTAAGTTGTCATTATTGTTTAAGGATTCCACCCCACCTTCATATCAACGTTGAGATTCCCCCACAATGTCCGGAAATTTTTAAATATTTCAATCTAGAATGTCTACAAATGCATTGACCTTGGCGACCGTTGACACAATTGCAGGTTATATTTAAATAAATGGATGGGACATACGGTACCTACATTAGTTAAAACCGTAAAGAATCTTTGTTTGTCTTCAAATTTCCTCCGTAAAGAACAAAAGGTGAATAGTTTTCTTTCCATACTTGAATTTAGTGCTGTACATGTAATAAATGCTAACGAACTTCTATCAATGATATTGGGAGAGCTGCCAGTTTCATTTCTTTTGTGCGATGAGTACAAAGTGTTGGAAACAATCAAACCTGTACAAAAGCATTTGTTCTTTGGCGCCCATAGCTAAGAGGCACTTTTCTCCAGCTTCAATCAAATGATCCACAACTGAATTTTTGCTTCTGAAATCACTAACTTTTTTGTAATACGTTATCTCTTACAAATATTTTGAAAATTAGTCTTTGCCGACTTGTAAAAATAACGAAACACCATCACATCCACTTGCCATATGGCTAAATAGTACAGTGCCTTCAGAAATAATCAAACGTCTTTAAATGGTCATTATTTTGACCCTAGTTACAGGTGCAGTGTTATATTTTGAGTCGCACTGACTTTCACTCTGATGATGCAAGCTGCAAGGTCTGGCAAAACGTTAGTTAATATGGGTCCACAAACAGCAACAGGGCCAAATCCTCGTTCTAGATACTCAAACAACAGGAACCACCAAAGAGCATGGCCATCGCGTGAATCTTTGCTCGAGTTCACAACTTGCAAGGCACACTAAGCCAGAGAATGTTGGATGTTTATCCGGAAAGACCACGCGGTCTAACCCGAAATTCTATGTTAACAAGAATAATCCTAGTCGTTTACTAAATGACTAGATACATTGGAAAATTAAGACAAATTTCCGAATTTTTACAATACAGCTGAAAATGCTAGGCGTTTCATAAAACGCCGAATTGCTCCCACGCATATTGTAATAGAATATTACATACCGAGGTGGGAAGTGTTTCATTCCTGTCGAGAGATTAGGTAGTTAACCGAGACGCGCAGCGACGAGGTTAACTTTATCTCGAAGCAGGAATGAAACTTTTCACCGTGGTATGTATACTATTTTATTCGAAATCATCTAATTTTAAAAATAACTACAATTGAATGCTGAATAATAGATATCTTGATGTAGCAAATATTTTTGTTGCCATGAGAACAATCCACTCATTATTTTTGTTACCATGAAAACAACCCAGTCTTCAGGTATATTGCATTCGCGATCTTTCTGGATGAGGGTTGGCCATGATTTAGTTTTATCAAATTACTTTCTTTATTATATTTTATGTTTCCTTTAGGTTTCCCTGTTATTAAAAACTACGTTTTACGGTGCTGCCAAATCTAAATTTAGAGATTTTAAAAAGATCTCGGTAGTTCATGTCAAGCTCGTGTCAATTTGAATTCAAGTTGAATTAACGCAGCAAGAAGATGCCCAAAACGATATCAAAACAAACCAAAGTGCAGATTAAACAATGTTTTAAAACCCTACGAAATATGCGGCCTGATTTAACCCATGATTGTCTGGTAAACAGCGTTTGCAATATTTTTAGGGTAAAGATAATTACATACATGTTTTGTATATTTACCTAATAACGCATTAATTATTAGTCTGGGAGGTCGACAATAGAAATTATTATAAAACAACAGCCTAACGAGTTGCAATCTTCTGTCGTTGGCGTACGCTCTAAATCTAGTTTATATCAAAATCATTTTTTTAGGAAGGACTTGCAACAACTGATTTGGCAATATAATTCCGAAAATAGGTTTTTTACAGTAAGTGATTTATTGGTTGATGTTGAGGAGCAGTGTGGGTTTACGGGAGGGAGAACATTGCTATACGAAATTCTAAAATCTATGGGATATAAGTATAAACTTACTAATGGACGCAAAATTTTATGTGAACAAAAGCACGTTGTTGCATCCAAAATTAGTTTCTTGCGAAAATATCTACATTTTAAAAATTCCGATGAAAATATCATCTTTGTATACCTCGATGAAACGTGGATCTACCAAAATGGATCTACGATTCGTCGTTGGGTTCACGAAGATGATAGTAAAAGTAATCCATCTAAATTCAGGGGGGAGGGAAAACGATTCACAATTTTGCATGCTGGAACTAAATTTGGGTTTTTGGAAGGATGCGATTTTTTATTGGATTCAAAAAACAACTACAGAGATTACCACAAGAGCATGACCGCAACTGTATTTCAAAATTGGGTAATTTATCAGCTTATTCCTGCTTTAGCTAAGATTAATGGTAAATGTGTGGTAGTTATGGACAACGCTCCTTATCATTCTGTGCAGTTGGACAAAACGCCCACATTTTGCACCAAAAAAGGCGAAATGCAGGAATGGCTGGTTAAACACAGTATAAAGTTTTCTGATAACTATACAAAAAAACAGCTTTGGCAGTTAATTAAACCTTTTAGAGAAAATCACAGCAAGCGCTATGCAGTCGACAAACTTTTAAAAGGGAAATGTAATGAGGTTCTTAGATTACCCCCCTATCATTGTCAATACAACCCTATCGAAATGGCATGGGGGTTTTGTAAGGCCTATTATAGCGGACATATAAATTCGCGGCCACCATCTAAGGCTAGGGTTACAAATTTATGGTCTGAACTTCTTTTAAAATGTTCACCAGACATATGGCAAAATTATTTTAAGCTTTGTGAGGAACTTATTTCGGCAGACTGGACAAAACATATGAGTAACCTTTCATTTAAAAATATTCCTCCCATCATTATTTCACTAACAGAATCTGATTCTGAATCACAGCCAGAATCGGAGTCAGAATCTCTTAGTGAAGTAATGGAAGTGGAATAAAACCTATCATTTCGGTTCAAAATGTCAGTAAATATTCAAGAGCAAAAACGCAGTTATTGCAAACGCGGCAAACAAAAAAGGCTGCCAAACAAGACGAAAAGGCAGTCATCAGTAATTTAGACGTAAGTAACCAGAAAGAGTTACTTAAGCAACAGAGGCGTATATTATACCTTACCTGTACACTACCACGGGAACGTCGGAGCAATCATATAGCAATGCCCAGTGAACAAGAAAATTGAAGAAGATCGAACCCCCTGAGTGGATGCAGCGAAAGTGCAGTCGAAACAAAGCACAGCATAGTGCGGTAGTTCATATTTTATTATCTGTGCATGGTTGAAATTATAGCATTTTTCAGGTACTCTACGGAACAGTAGCTTAACTTCATGTTTCTCCTTCAGCTCGTTTAGGAGCTTATTGTAAAGAAGGGATTAACCGATGTACCTACTACAACATGAAAATAAAAGATGTGTTGCCAATATCGTCGAAAAATACGCTAAAACACAGAGGAAGACAATTAAAATTCTAAAAATTTTCTGCTACTTGTAAAAAACATGTTGTGATTAGTTTAATAAAAATTTATATTTATAAAATCTTTTGCGTTAAGATACAGAGGAAGCGCTTGCAACAGCGCAAACAATAAATGATAGAAAACATAACCTTAAGATAAAATTATCGAACGTCAAATATTAAAGTCACAATTCAACTCCTTAAACACCAATCACACTGCCAAAACTGTCTAAATTCCATGGCCAACCCTAGTCCAGAAAGATCGCGAATGCAATATGTGTAATATTTTTCGAGGTATGTAATAATTTCCCGGCTAGTTTCAGTAATCATCTAGTTCCCAGCTATTGAAATGTCATGAAATTGACACATTACAATGTGACTGCGAATAAAAGATTATTCATTTTTGTTTGATTTAGAATGACTGATTATACTCGTATCGAGTCGTTTTGCAAAAGACTAGAAAGTCATTAAGCATTTTATAAAGCACCAGTTTATATTATTGATTGATCATATTATAGTTCAAACAAATAAAAGGTTAAAATATACGGTACCCCCCACTCAAGAAAAGCGCCCTTCCGTGCTTTCCAAGAATACTTCGATACTCAGCATCACTCCGTTTCGCTAATACAATGAAATGCTATGAACCAGTTATTTACCAAAAAAAAAAAAAATGTTTTTTTGCCGACGACCACAGCTCAAAAGTTGATGTTGCCTTCATTTTCGGAGGACCTATTGTATAAAAACAATTCCAGACTTCAGGAAGGTTCCTGGCGACCGGAATCGTGTACACATACGAACATACATCCCCCGCACAACACGTTTAGGCACCCCCCAATACGGGGGATTGATCTAGTGGGCTGGGATCTTCACCAAAAGATCCGCACCGCCGAGACGGAGATTTGATATAGTGGGTTCATTAGTCGGTTGGCTCGAATTTTAGAGATATTTGACTTAGAGTGGTTTTCGATATGAGGGAATTTCAATACTTCGTACACTTCGTGTCGAAGTAATAGAATACTTTTAATTTTGTCATAAAAAATAATCGGTAATTCTTACAACACATTTTCTGGCATGCACACTGCACAATATTAACTTCTAATATAATCTAGGTAACGTAAGTAACATTATTTAACTTATTTGAAAAGGTTCACTTGAGTGACATTTACTTTTGCTCTTCAAGTGAGCCTTAAAACAAATACACTTATTTCTTATTTGTAAGGCACTGAGTTTTTCTTGGGGTACAAGAGCATTTTTAAATCGCCGTTCTTGAAATTTAAAAGACTTTGTTAAAGGATCTCTTAAATTGGGTTTTTTTTTCCAAGGCATGAATTGGTACATAATTTTCAATGCCAAAAATTTCTTTCGTTAAAAACCATCGGTTCAAAATTCCATTTGGTATCAGTTTGGTACTCCTTTTTATCTCTATGATAGTTGGTCTGGTATATGTTGAGGGTCCCTCAACATGTACCAGGAACTGGAGCTGTGAACAAACAAAACCATCGCTTATTCTAAAGTAGTGAAAACCCAAGAATTATTCACAAGCTATTGCTAGACGGTCCGAAAGTGACTATGGTGCGGCATTGCTGCTGGAAAAGTAATTGGGTCTTATTACGACGTGGGTAAAACCATTAGGTACTGTAAATGGACAGCGCTACAGATTGATGTTGAGAGATTTTTGCCACTGAAAATGAAATCGGTCGGCATAGAGAATGTGTGGTACCAACATCACAGCGCCACACTACACACAGCCCGTGAGACACTAACCATTTTGAGGGAAATATTTCCTAGGCGGATTATCTCGAAAAACGGCAATGTTTCCATATTCACCAAGATCACCAGGTTCGACAACGCCAGACTCCTTCTTATGGAGACATTGAGACACTGGAAATGTTGGAGAAAGTCATGGGAAATGCTTTAAAATGGCTTCAGCATTGTGCGAATATTCGATATTAGTTTCCGTACCTACATGATGCAACGAATTTGCAAAGTTCAAATAAATAAAGTTCAGATGGACAAATCCATAATTTGTTGAATAATCTCACTATTATAAAAAATCGTATTGGGAACTCTATTTTGCGCGACCTTTAGTTCTCTATTTGAAGCGTGTCCTCCTCCTTAGTCCATTGCATATTGTCAGATGCGCGGTGATGCATATTCCGATGTACCTATGTTTGCAGTTGTGCTTCTCGAGTAAAGACTTATTTGTTTGCGTTCTCGAAATATCAAGTGCCCCCTATATCCAGGTGCGCGCGCGATAACTGTAGGTAGAGTGCCTATATGTTTGTAGGTATCTGCGGTAAGTGACCACCGTGACACCGTACCCGTGCAGTGATAAAGTAACAAAGCAATACAAGTCCAAGATCTTGGTGAATATGTGCTTTATCGAAGTACTACAAAACCACGAAATAGGCGAAAAAATGGACTTGGATAATCCATTCAGCAAAAGTAGTAGAACCGAAAGGTCTCCAATGAGAGTCAGAAGTCACTCATTAGTTGATAATTGTAACTACATATTTGATCAAACAGGGGGATTAGCAAAAACCTTCCAACCGAAAGGTGCTATATAATAATCAATCCAGGTACACACAACAACTCATAAAGTCCTGGGTGGTGTAGCTTGAACAAGCGTCCACGTTCGATCAGCAGAGTTAAGCAACGCTCTCTCTGGTCAGAACTTGGATGGGAGTTCCACGGCTGCTTCTCCCGGTACCTCGTGGTACGGCTGCCACGGAAAAAAGTTGGTCCCGGTTGTCATAATAACATCATGACAGTCGTTAGTGGGATTGGAAGTCCCCATAATATGTACGGTGACGCCTATAATTGGCCTAATGGCTGTTGGCCAAGTGCGGAATAAAATAAAATAAAAATAAATCAACCAGCAGTGAGTTGCATACCTACATCAGTCACAAGTAACATGCATAAATTACAACAAGATCTTTAAAAATCTCAAGAGGAGATCAAAGAATTAAAGCAATTATTGCTAAATTACAACCAGCGGACATTAGTTACAGCCCCGCAAACTCAGATGAAGAAGAAGATCTAGTTAATAGAGACACTGCATGAATACTGCAAAAGAATAAGAAACGAAAACAAAGTGAATTACAGGAAACAATAATCGTAGAAACGCGAAGTGAAAAAAACAAGAAAAGAAACGACAAAGACCACCTCCAGTCATAATCAGTAAAATAGACAACTGTAATCAACTAAATACATATTTTAAAAGTGAAAGCATTAACTACAAAACCACTATGTTAAATAATGATCAAGTAAAGGTAAATGTAGATACTGAATTGGAAAAATACCAGTGGTATTCCTATGAGAACAAATTAAACAGACCACAGTAATCGTAACGCACTTACACCCATCATGCCAACCAGCGGAGATGCAACAGGAATTAAAGGAAAAAGGATTTCTAATCACAGATGTAGTGAACAAAATAAAAATAATTAAAGAAAAGAACGAATGTGAAAGAATACCACTACCTATCTTTATGCTAACTTTTGAGGCTAGCCAGGACATCAAAAAAGTATATAACATAGAATTCTTGTGTCACATGATAGTTTCAGTTGAAGCTGTTCGAAATAGTAAATTTATACCACAGTGCAAACTCTGCCAAAGATTTAATCACTCTCAGAAATACTGTAGGCATGAACCAAAATGTGTGAAATGCTGCTGGACAACATTTAACAATAGAATGTACTAAAACAAAAACTGTTCAGCCAGTTTGTGCAAACTATGGTAAAAATCAACCTGCAAGTTACAGGAGATGTGAAGTTGCAAAAGAACTTCAGAAAAGAAGAGATGAAGCTAATAAAAACCGAAAAGATCAACCTAGAACACCTACAGCTAACAAAATAAAACCAGGTATATCATATTCACATGCCGTTCAAAATGGAAGCAAAACCAGGTCAAACGTCAACGAATACCAATAAACCAAACCCAACGGAGGAAACGTGCCTCATGCAAATGATGCAAAATATAATGTCTACAGTAAACCAACTCGCAGCACGACTAACTACAATAGAGAACGATTTCCGTGTAGGTAGACCTTGTCAGGGTAAATAATGGGTAGCCACCTGGAATGCCAATGGTATTCTGAACAGAAAAGAAGAATTACAGATTTTCCTACACATACAAAATATCGATATATGCCTTCTCTCTGAAACGGATTTAACAACACAATCATACTTCAAAATTAAAAGGTATAAAATGTATAATGTAAACCATCCACTAAACCAAGCGAACGGGGGCAGCGCTATATTAATAAAAAAACACACTAATCGCCACATGGAACAGTCATTACAACGAGAAGAATATCAATTGACAACAATATGCGTCAACTCATTAAAACAAAAATTAATAGTAGGAGCTGTCTATTGTCCACCCCGAGATAATTTTAAAAAACCGGACTACAGGAATCTATTGAACCATCTCGGAGAAAGATTTATTCTGGGCGATGATTATAACGCCAAACATCTGAACTGTAGACCTACATACTGGCCGTCGGATTCAGAAAAAACACCAGATCTTCTGGATTTCTTTATATCAAGAAAAGTAGCGCCCAATTTCATAGATGTGGACGATAACTCCGATCTCACCTCCGATCATTTAGCTGTAATTCTAACTATTAGACAGCAAATCATAAAAAATGAAAAGAAACCATCTTTAACTAACAGAACAACAGATTGGAAAAGTTAGAAAAAAATATTCAACTAAACGTACAACTAATAAATAGAAACCAACTGAAAATAGAAGCGGAATAATTTATAGCACACATTCAAGAAGCAGCATGGAATAACACCACACCATATTTATACAAAACAGTAGGCAAAAATTATCCCTTAGAAATAAGAGATTTAGAAGAGCTACAAGATAGGCAAGGAGAAAGTGGCAGTCAACTAGGAATGCGGCTGACAAAACTAAACTAAACAAACTAACACAGCAACTAAAGCGTGAAATTATAAACTTGAAACAATCCTCAATAAATAGTTATTTGAAAAAACTGACAAATGAAAGAAGTTCAGACTACTCACTATGGAGAGCTACTAGAAAGCTAAAGAAACCAATAACGTACATACCGCCATTAAGAAAACCGGATGGTGATTGGGCAAAAAGTGCAAAAGAAAAGACTACTAATTATCTAGAGCAAACCTTTCAACCTAATACTACTCAAAATAACACTATGAGCCAGGGAGAACATAATAACCAAGACGACGAAAAAATTCCCTTAGTTACTCCAAAGGAAATAGCTAACGAGATTAAAGAAAATCTTAATCCAAAGAAAGCCCCAGGATACGACCTCATTACCGGCGAACTAGTAAAAAATATGCCTAAAAAAGCAATAGCGAAGTTAACATACCTATTCAATGCAGTAATTAGGCTGCAACATGTGCCTAGTTGTTGGAAAGTGGCAGAGATGATAATGCTACAAAAATCAGGTAAACCAGCTAACGGGGTCAAATCTTACAGGCCTATTTCACTATAACAAATTATCTCCAAACTCTTCGAGAAACTGCCCTTAAAAAGATTAAAACCGATAATTGAAAATAGATATTTGCTACCAAACCATCAATTTGGATTCAGGCAGGAACACAGTACAATCGACCAGGTACATCGTATAGCGAATGTAATCGAGGGGGCATTGGAAGGAAAAGAAACCTGCTCGGCAGTATTCGTAGACGTTGCCCAGGCCTTTGATAAGATCTGGCACGAAGGATTGATAAGTAAATTAAACAATATCCTGCCCAAGCAATATGTGTATCTATTGGAATCATACGTCACTAGAAGGATATTTTGAGTAAAACAAGAAGATGAGTATTTCCCAGTTTAAATATATAAAGGCTGGAGTGCTCCAAGGCAGCGTTTTGAGCCCGGTGCTTTATTTACTGTATACATATGACATACCAACAGAAAATAACATTACCATGGCCACTTTTGGCAATGAAACGGCAATATTAGCGGTTGGCAGAGAAATAAACAGTACCACTAGAAAATTGCAAAGTGCTTGTGATAAAATAACCGACTGGACCCGTGACTGCCGAATCAAATTAAACGAATCAAAATCTACACACATAACTTTTACTAATAAAGAACAGAGGGGCAACATCAAATTAACATGAATGGTACCGTAATACTGTACGCCAATACAGCAAAATATCTTGGAATGACTCTGGACACAAAGTTGAAATGGAAAGAGCACGTGAAAAAGAAAAAGATAGAGCTAGTTGTAAAATATAAACACTGGTTGATAGGTAGAAGTTCTCAGTTGTTAATATATAAGAAAGTTTTATTATATAACCAGATGCTAAAGCCGTGTTGGCTGTATGGGATACAGCTCTGGGACTGTATAAATTAATTCACGTGTTCCCCCATGGCGTATTTCACGTTAGGGATCTACATCTTTAGTCCGGCGGGCAAAGATAAACGACGTCATCGCGAGGAGACGCGGGGACACCTCCGCGCACCTAAAGCAAGAATCCCCGCTCCAACGAACTGGCGTGAACCGCTGATTACGTTGGCCCAGAGTATACAGTGTGTCCAAGATAAGGAGGGCCAGTATGGGGATCTCGGTAATGGTAAGAGATACAAATTTGATTAAATGGAAAGAAAGTTGGGCAATTAAAAGACTAAAAAAATTACGTCTTAAAATCCTTGATATGATTTTTCGTTTTTGAATTATCTCAAAAAAACCGAATTTTTGGATTTTCTTTTTTATTTTTTTCTGGCGTTAATATTAAAGTTAGAGCGAAACTGATTAAACTTCTTTAGAGCAACTTTTAGTGGACTTAATGATTACGTTATCAATTTTTTTATCCGACGTTTTGTCTTCGAGAAACCATCATCAACTTCATTTTTTTAAATACGGTCCTGGTTTTTTGATGCCAAATTTGTAAAGCCCTTGTTACTCTGAATTCAACAATGTGCCACATATTATGGTTTAATTACGTTTCAAGCTTTTTTCTGATCATTATCAGAATTTTTTTTAGATACGGACCTGCATTTCTCATAATTTTGTAAAAATAAGTTCATGCAGGAAGTTAGGCATTTTTACATGCCGTTAAAATATTAAAATGCACATCATAATGTCATAATTCTGATACATTAATTTAATAAGCAACCAATAACTATTAACAATAAACAACACATAAATGAACAAAAGATAGGCAGAAAGAATGAGAAAACGAACCTTGAAACAATGTAATAGGTATTTAACGTTTTGAAATAGAAGAAGAACTTAGAAGATTGGTTCTTGAAGCCTTTCAAAGTATAACGCCAGTATTGCTGAATAATGTTTTAGATTCTACAGTTAGATGTTATTTATGCATAGAGAATAATGGCAACCTTTTTGAATACCTTCTGTAAATTTAATACCTATTAAATGGTTTCGATGTTCGTTTTGTTATTCTTTCTGTCTATCTTTTGTTCATTTCTTTTTTGTTTATTGTTAATAGTTATTGGTTGGTTATTAAATTAATGTATCAGAATTATGACATTATGATGTGCATTTTAATATTTTAACGGCATGTAAAAAGGCCTAACTTACTGTATGAACTTATTTTTACAAAATTATGAGAAATGCAGGTCCGTATCTAAACAAATTTCGGATAATGATCAGAAAAAAGCTTGAAACGTAATTAAACCATAATATGTGGCACATTGTTGAATTCAGAGTAACAAGGGATTTGCAAATTTGACATCAAAAAACCAGGACCGTATTTAAAAAAATGAAGTTGATGATGGTTTCTCGAAAACGAAACGTTGGATAAAAAAATTGATAACGTAATCATTAAGTCCACTAAAAGTTGCTATAAAGAAATTTAATCAGTTTCGCTCTAACTTTAATATTAACGCCAGAAAAAAATAAAAAAGAAAATCCAAAAATGCGTTTTTTTGAGATAATTCAAACACGAAAATTCATATCAAGAATTTCTAAACGTCATTTTTTTAGTCCTTTAATTGCGCAACTTTCTTTCCATTTAACCAAATTTGTATCTCTTACCATAACCGAGATCCCCATACTGGCCCTCCTTATCTTGGACACACTGTATATATCATTCTGTCACGTGTAGCGAACGTGTTTTGAGGTGCGCTCTGTAAGTTTACTTATGTTAGTGAATACTTTCTAGCTGGTGTGATATTATAAAGCACTGTGTGCTAAGAAAATGCATAAATGCGAGAAATGCCATGAGAACCTTCCGTCGGATGGTGATTTTATTATTTGTAATGGCTGCGGGTATAAAATGCATTATCTATGTTCGGGAGTTCGCGAAATGGAAGTCGAGCAATAATGACTTTAAAGACATGTGACGCTGTATTATGTGTAGAAATAAATTAGAAGAACAGAAAAATGCGGATTCTAACAAAGTAAAACAAGCCGATCTACCGGCCATATCAATAAATAATAATACAGCTGAATTAATGGGCGAGTTGATAAGAAAAATAATGAAAGAAGAGAACGGCGAAGTTATCACTCAGATAAAAGAATTTCGGAAATCAATTGAATATTATAGTGCGCAAATAGATGATTTCACTAAAGCGGTGAAAAAGTTAACGGAAGAAAATACCAAGCTAATGAAAAAACAAGAGGAAATGGAAAGCAGGTGCATTAAGCTTGAAAAAGAAAACCAAGAACTAAATCTAATTATTCATGAAAAGGCTCAAATATCAGTATCAGCGGCTGACATGCCGGCAGTTCATCGCATTCCATCTGCAAATAATAAGAAGTCCATAGTAGTTCAATTTGTCAACAGAATGGTCCGAGATAACCTTCTAGCAAAAAGCAAAATAATCCGTCCAACCCTGAAGAATGTTTTTCCCAGTCAACAAGCTACTCCGATTTACGTTAGTGAACATCTGACACCTTACTTCAAACGGCTTATGTACTTGACTAAACAAAAAATGGTAAACAGCCAAAAATGTTCAAGTATGTATGGTTCAAAAATTCTAAACTTTTAGCCAAAAAAACTGATAATAGCCCAACAGTTAGAATTAAGTGTGAAAAAGATATTATCTAGACTAATGTATTTTCTTTCAGATATCCTTTAAATTGTTTCTTCGTCTATGGAGCAATATCTAAGAGATTTTAGTTATGTACCAGAGGATACAGCAGAAATGAACGAGTTACAATTTTAATTGCATAGTTTTTACTGAAACTTCGAAAATATGTAACAAATATTTTTATAACATACCGGGATTTAGATAAATTTATAATCAAGGAGTTGTTAACCAAAATGATGGTGTAATAGTTTATATAAAATCAAAATATCCATTTATGTTAGTGATAAGATAGTTGTAGTAAGTGCGATCTACAGCCCACATTCGATATCTATTAATCAATTTAATGAAGATTTGCAAAACTATTTGAGAAATGAAAATAAAATTAAAAGTGACGTTCATTTTTTGGTTGGCGATATTAATATTAACATTAAATCAAATGGCGATTTTTGTCAAGATTACCTCAATGTAGTGAGCGAAGCCGGTTTTACACCGTTAATAAATAAATACGCAAGAGTAAATAAAGATTCAAAGTCATGTATTGATCATATATTTTTAAAACAGATTGAAAACAATTCACATGAGTCATTTCTCCTTAAAACTAATATTAGTGATCATTTTTGTATAATTTCACACTTAAATTTGAAAGCACCGATTGAAAAACGTAGTAACTTGAGAACTATAACTAAAGTTGATGAATACAAATTAAATAATACTTTAAAAGACGAGAATTGGAATCAGATATATGCCACAGCTAATGTAGATCAGGCAACTAACATATTAATTAGTAAAATTCAAAATGCCATTAAACTTTGTACTGTAACATATCGCATTAAATCTTCACAAGTTCGGCGTAATCCTTGGATTACGAGCGGTCTTCTAAAATCTGTCAACATAAAAAATATGTTATACAGAAAGCATATGTCACAACCTGATAACTTAGATACTGCGCGTGAGTATGCAAAATATAAAAATAAGCTAACAGAATTGATTAGGGCCACAAAAAATTATTATTACAAAAACAAATTGAACAAAATAAGGGCTCTAGCAAAATATTGTGGGATATGGCAAAACAATTTATAAACAAAGAACACTCAAACTTGGAAATAAAAGAAATAAAGATTAATAAAGTTACCGTTACAAATAAAATTGTTTAATAAACATTTTGTTACCATTGGTGAAAAATGGCAAAAACTATACCAAAACCCACTCAAGAGGTTCCCCAGCATCTGGACGCCAGGAGGGTCACGCAGACTCTTCGGTGACAATCCCCAGCACCTAGTTACCTAGAAGGTCCTCATAGACCCGACGACGACGGTGTCCAACACCTAGTTATTAGAAGAACTTGGCCGAACTCGCCGACAACGATTCCCAGTACCTGGTGACCCGGAGGATTAAGCTGAGCTCGCCGGAGACGGTTCCGTTCGTGAACTAAATTTTCCTGCGTCCGGACAACAACGCTGACGGAATTAATCCTGTTAATTGCGTTCGGAGCGACTTGGCACCATCGAAGCCGAAAACGCGCACTAGGAGGCCCAGCCTAGAAAGCCAGAGGCCGGCGTCCGTAGGTACGCACGTTTCATATCGAGGGCAATCCGACGAGAATCATCGCCAACAAGAAACAACGGGTATTCAATCGAAATTCGCTTACCTGGATGCGCAAAGCAGCTGGCACAGGTCAAACCAGCTAAACTCGCTGTCCGCCAACAACACACCTGCAGGCCGCGATAAATACTAGTTTCCCCAAGTATGCATATAATTTTACTTGATATTACCTACACTTTCAACAATTTAAAAGACAGAATTCAATGTTTACGCGCCGCCATTAAGCGGTTTTCGCACTGTCATTTTATCTATACAGGCCCCCACTGCCTACGGGTCATCGGAGCTACTCCGTGTATAGGCTGTTCCAAAAGAAACTGACAGGGCCCGATTCCCAGAGAGCGAGACGCCCCGTTAAAAGAGTTGTATTAATTTTACAAACATCGTTACATTTTATATTTATTTCCTGTCTTGAATACTATTTAATTTGAGATGTATTTAGCTAAATTATTATACGATGATGGAGCTTATTCTGTGTTTCTTTCCTGAGTTACTAGTTGAGCTTGTTATTGATACCTTGGCATTCTGAGCTGCCTGGGAAGCCAGTTTCAGTCTGGTGGTTGTAGCAAACAGATTAAACAACTGAATTAAATTAAACTAACCAGAACAGGCTACAACTGTATCAGTTGTATTCATTAACACAATCTCTTAGACATCAATGGGTGAGTGTTAGTTTTTAAGCCTCCTCTATTCAAATATACATTAACGGTTGGTCCAAGCGACCAATTTTAATTATTCACAATAATAATTTAAAAGAATTATTATTTTGTCGCTTTTCTAATCGCATTATGCCATCTTTCCCTGTTCTCTGTTGTTCTGACAGTTCCCTCAAAATTGGTTCCCAATAGCTTAATAGCGTCTATCCATCTCTGTTGGAATCTTCCTTTCCTTCTTTTGCCTTATACTTTGCCTGTACTACAAGTTTTTCCATACTGTTGTCATTCCGTGTTATATGCCCAAAGAATTTCAGTATGCGACTTAGTATAATACTACTTTATATTTGGGGTAGTTGTATTTCTTGTAATATCGATGCGTTTGTTCTTCTTTCGGTGCAAGACACTCTAAGCATTCGTCTCGAAATCCACATTTCGAGAGCGTCTATTCTTTTCCGGTCCGCCGCACGCAATGTCCACGTTTCCGAAGCATACATGAAAATAGGGAACACTAATGAATTAACAATCATGATCTTTGTACGTTTTGTTATACTGTTGTCTCTCCATAAAGTAGTAAACTGTGTCATTGCAGCCTTTGTTATTTGTATGCGTGGCTTTATTTCTTGTTCGTAACTCCCATTGTTGAAGCGTCTATATTATGCTATATGAACATACGTGAGTTTGATTGCAAACCTTATATTTAGCTCTTCCTTTAGGCCTTCCACTGCTTCTTCTTCCCTTGGGATTCGGCCGTTGTTCATTCTATTGGTTCCACTCCTTCCTTCAGTTATTCACCCATGTCACTACCGGTAGGAGATTGCACGGCTATCGAGTATTCGTGTTACGCATTTCATTTAGCCTATTCCATTTTTTCTATTTAGCCTTCCTCGATTCATTTTTGGATGTAAGATTCCTCATAATTTTTCCATCTCTCTCTATTCCTATTCCAGTATGTTTCCTTCTATTTCGATTTGTATTATGTCTTCCGTGTTTGTCATTATTTTTGTCTTAGCTGAGTTCATCTTTAATCCTACTTTCTTAGATTCCTCATTCAGTTCATGTAGCATTGATTTTAGTTCTTCTTGATTTGTTGCAAATAATATTACTTTATCTGCGTATTTTAAGTTGTTCTTATAGCTACCGTTTATGTTTACTACTTTTCCTTTCCAGTTTACACGTTTAAAGACGTCTTCGAGAGCCTCCTCTGCATATTGGGATTGGCTGTGTTTCTTGTGGTGTTTCGATGGTCATATATTTTTCTTTGTAAATATCTTTAATCAAAGTCATATACCTATGGTCTATTCTTTCATTCCATAATGACTGTTGTATTGTCCATGTTTCGATACTATCGAACGCCTTTTCATAATCAATCAGGACTACATATACATAATGGTAGATGGTACTCATTTCCTTTTTGTGTCAAGATTTTGAACGTCAACAGATGATCGACTGTACTAAATCCTTTTCGGAATCCAGCTTGTTCATTTGATAAGTACATTTTTATTTTTGTCTCTATGCTTTTTAATATTATTTTAGATAAAATGTTATATACATATTTGAGATAAAAGTATTATGTGCCTGTAGTTTTTTAGTTCTAATTTATCTTACTTCTTGTATAGCAGTGTTGTTGTAG
>CALNHX010008123.1:0-64691 GCA_940337035.1 Agriotes lineatus
GAATAATCGGCTGTTCCATCCGTGCATACCCTTGGATTTTCGTTCCATTTGCAAACCCGTAATTATCGCTCAACTTTGACAGCGATAGACCTACCAGTCCCGGCCAAGATTTCGCTAACGCTCTGGATCTGTGCCTCCCTTTCATTTTCGCATCTTGCCGACAATTGCAGTTACAGCAACCTATTTATAGTTTATGATTTCGCGACCCTTATTTGTTGCGGTCGCAACTGACAGGCTGATCCACTTAAATGTATTTTTATTAATTTTGTTTTAACAGAGTTCTTCAGTTCACTCTTTGATTGTCATTTGTTCAGCACGATGCCAGTTAAATAAGCTATTTCAGTGATCTCGCAATGCATCATTGGCATCCAACCCACCGGGTGGCGCCATAAAATAAAACAAAACAAAAATGTATGCCTGTATTTCTTAAGGTACAATTATTTTGATTATCGCGAGCAAGCCCCATTTTACTTTGAGAGGTGGGATAGTTCAACGATATTCAATAAAAGTATTTTTAAGGCTTTAGCAAATATTTTTTGATTTTTAGTTAACATATTGTTAATCTTTAGGACACGATAACGTAGTATTTATCATTTATAACATGGTTCTGTTGGTTGTGTTTTACAATTAGGTGAAGTCCTTGTAGTTCGATATTTTTTTTTTGTTTGTAAATATATTTCCCACTATTACCAGCAAATGCTGTGTGAAAACTGACTGTTTTTATTCATGTCAGATATTCTTCCCTTTCCGTCTTTTTATTCTGCTGAACTTAGAATAATATTCGCGTGCTCTAAGCAGTTCCACAACCGAATATAAAGCGTTCCCTAAAAATACGCACAATACATTTTGTAGAATTTAAAGTACTACGCTCTCGGGAAATTTTAACTTGTTTTAGCTGGAATTAAAGTATATATACAGTGTATTCCGAAAACAATGGGACATCGTCGTAGAAGAGTTTTTCAACTATAGCAGTGGGGTTCAAATCTCACTAGAGGTACTTTTTAATATTCCAATGTACTAACAGACACATTATACACCTCACCTTTTCTTAAACTACATTATTTGTGCAATTTATATTTATACAAAGAACTTATCGAATATTTATATTTACTTGCAGGCCCTTATCTTCCATGCAATTAGAGCGCATTGACTTTTACTGAATGCACTATATCGATAATGGACAAAGATTATATTACGAAATTTCAACGAACGTGCATTCTGTTCAGTGCAACCAAAGAAAAGAATTTCGGTGTTCATAACCTTCCCTCTATTATTTACTTGCAATCACACGACAGTAACTCAAATAACGGGTGTTCATTTGAATTTGTGGTCTAGTTAACTTTAGGATTGCTTCAGTTATGCCGTGTATTACATCATGCAATTGTACACATAACCTCATATTTGTTTCAATGTTAGCTTCAAATAACACACAAATTAATGGTTATAGAAAGTTATTATTCTTTATAGCAAGTGACTTAACGTCAACAATTTTCTTGTTGCTACTACTAATAAAATAAGTTGCAAGAAGCAATTATATGTCATCACAGTTAAAAATGTGCGTGTAGAATACGCTATGACATACATAAACAACAATCGTATAGCCGCAAATTTTTGTACAGTGATAGAAGGAAGTGCCATGAACAATATACTAAAAATCCTGACCGGTTCATTTTTTCTCTAGGAGAAATAGTTTGCGAGATGCAGGGGATGGAAGAATCGTGGATTATTATAAATAGTGTTTTAATGGCGTAAAATAAATGTTTAATGTTAAATAAAGTGGCTTCAGATGGAATATTAAATGTCTGTACATAGAGATGCGCGAGGGAAGGTAGGTGGGCGATTGAAATTAGGTCAAGCACCTCTATCCTTTGTGCGTCCCTTCTCCCATTATACCATCTCTACTTCCCCAACGGCAACACGACCGGACGCCCTGAAGATGAAGAAATTTCTGCATCAATGGAGGAGATATTCAATTACATAGAAGGAAATGACGACTGCCAGTTCTCCTTGGACGAGTTGTTGGAACAAGTTTAAGGAACAATACCTCATATAAAGACAATCAATGAGAGAATGAGGGAAAAATATGGACACCACGTTGTTTTCAACATAATTCGCACAAGAAAAACTGCTGTGTGCTTTCGTAGTGAAGGTGAATAAATGTTGAATGATATGTGGTATTCTTCGAGGTGCAAAAGCGAAAAAGCAGAACGGGAGAGAATCGTAAAAGCAGCTGCCACAATAATCTTGGAAGTTAATGAGTCAAAGGCGTATGACAATTCCGTTTTTCCACCTTGTAACATATTGTGTAATGGGGCTGAGGAAATAGTACCTCGTATACTCCGTGTCTTCATGGACTACATTTCAGCAAAAAAGAGCAAAACAGTAAATTGAAAAGAAGCTCACATATATATTCCATGCCCTCATTGCTACCATTAGTGGTGAAAGAAGTGCAGTAACTTTCCTGCAATTCAATAATTCACCAGCAAGTGACTGCAACACGGTGAACACGGCTTTACAATACGCTGCCAACGATATCCAACAGTAGGGTGCCGCAATTTGTTTTGTTACTTTCGACCAACCGTTGTACATAAAGGGTCGAGAAATTCAGTCTGGGACAATTTCCGTGAGATTGAGAGGATGTCATACACTCATGTCCTTCATGGGTTGCATTGGTCACACAATGTTAGGGTCTGGGCTGAAAGAAGTGTTATGCCTAGTTTATGCTGCAAATTCAATTGACAAGATCTTAACTGGGCATGCTCATAGTTCAAGCTGTTTTAGCTCGAATCATTCTGGAAGAAGCCAACGTCTCAGAAGAATAAAAGAAGGAGATTATCAGCATTTTAAACAATATGGAAGATCTTACTGTACAAAAGATGGAGGGGGATGCTTGATTGCCATCAATTTTTTTAAAATTCAAGGATGAGCTGGATCGTGTCTAAGAGAACGGACCCAAGGTTTGTATATATGGAGAAGGTTGGAGCATGTGACTGCCATTGCTGTGACGTCATAATGGGCTTATGTGGCGGGAATTTTAAATTTAGTCGTTGTGCGGAACAGCTATAATTACATAGATAATAAATATTAAACCATTACTTCACATTTATGCCGTACCATCTGGTTTAAGTCGTCTTTTCATAGCTGGTTGATGACAAAATCTGCTTTAAACATCGTTTCAAACTGTCCTTGAGTGAAATGCACCGAACAAATTTTAGATACATTGCTGGGTTCCCATGTCTCGGATTTGTCACAAACCTGTTGCCACAGTATTCTGAGGTTTTTATCCTTCGGAAATGTATGAAAGGATATTGCTGGGTTAATATTTTCATTATCATCCCTCTAGCACAACTTACGTTACGCTACATTTGCTGCGTTACCTACCTTGGCAGATTTATTTGTACAGTATTTTACAGCACAATAACACCCCGGCATTTTTATTTACATCAAAAACGGTAAATGCTACTATTTCTGATAAAATTTATACATTGTACAGGTTAGGTGTTCGAAGTAACTGTCAACATTCGACAAGCTACGCCACCTAATGAATTTCCCCGCTACACTGCGTACTACGTCACAATGTGCTATCTTCCCCTTTCCCCTGTCCGAGACACACTCCATATTCCACTGTTTGCGGCAACCTTTCTCCATATATAAAAACCTTGGAACGGACCTACCGCTGCTTTGTGGGTGCAGTATTTTAACATGGTTTCATTGATGAAGAAGTTCATAGATTCTGAGCACCGTGGTGATTGGAATGGCCACTTGGCCTAGGTTCAGAACATTGTTTTTAATAAAATAATGTAGTTCTTTTGTTCGTTCTAAGTTCATTTAACAGTACACATTAATTTTATACCTTTAAAACACTATTTTTAATAATCCACGATTCTTCCATCCCCTGCATCTCTCAAACTATTCTTCCGAGAGAAAAAATTAATAGAATATTTTATGTAGGAAATTTCATGTAGTTTAATTTTATACATGAACACATTTTTGCTAGAAAGCGTGGTTTTCGAGTTATTCCAGAAAAACGTGAAAAAATTACCTCCCCTCACCGCCACCGGTCAGGATTTTTAGTATGTTGTTCATGGCCTTTCTCCGTACCACTTGCTACTACACGAATTATTTCCGCTATTTTTCCTTCGTTGACTGGACTATAACTAGTCCACAAGTTCAAATGAACGTCCTATGTAAAGTGTATGAATAAAGCAATGCGTCTGACAATATATGAATATTACGAACTCAGTCTATACAAGAAAAGCTTCACAGATATCATTTTTATTTACAGAGAGACTTACATCAGCGGAAGCCAATTTACTCCAGTCGGGACGTATAAAGTAGAGGATGCCCTCTCCGGCGCCCTCGAGGGTGGCCGCTCTAATCAAAAGGGCCACCATAATGACGTATGGAAATAGGGCTAGGAAATAGGAAGCCTTCCCTGAGCTCTGCACGCCCTTGACAGACACAATAAACGTGATGATCCACGCCACCAGGAGGCATATAGTGAGCCTCCATTCGGGGGGGCCCAGCCCGTCGTCTATTTGCTGTTTTTCCTTCAGCACCTCGCGGCTGCAATCGGAATTGTTTAAAAAGAGCATGGATGCGGCTAGAAGGAACTTACATAAACCACAGCTCGGATGAGCTTTGAGCATTCGGGAGTGTTGTAGATTGATTCCCTTTGTCAGCGGAAGATATGCACGTTATGTTTTTTAGAGCGTTCTCTACCTCCCACTCTGTTTTGCACTCCGACCAGGGCAAGCTTCCGGTGAAAGAGTTAACCAAGTAGAACAGCGTTAGGGCCATCAGGGAGCAGTAGTAGGTGGCCACGCATATCGACCCCAGCATCTGGCCGTATCCCACTCCTGAAATATATCATTTTAGTTTAGTGCCAACTACTTACCAACATAAAGTTCGTAATCCTGCATAACATAATAGAACTCTGTCTAAAGCTCTAAAGTAACAAATTAATGCTTTTTTTGTAATCGCTACACTACAAAATTAAATATATCGAAACTCATTTCGGACGGCAAATCTACTTCCGTTTTCAACGTAATTAATAAAATTTGAAATTAACTTTGAAAACTTCGCTTATTTTATTAGCAACGAAAGAGGATGGAAATTGCTTCTTCAATAATTAGCTGGACATTGACAGTTAAGACGCTAAGCTTTCATAGTTAATTTTTAATTTAATTAGTTAGTCTTTGGAATAAGTTTGCCAAAAATCAGCATAAATACTCAGAGATCATCTTAAGTAAAAAGCCAGAGTGCTACAAAAATAGAAGATCAATACATATAACATTATTAACGGACACTTACTGATTAGAAATGTAGTTTAAAAATACTTTGTATTATAGTTTCGAAGATATAGAAGTGCAAAGGTGTTTCTTATCTAATGTTCTCTCTTATGATGGCAAACATTACACACTTATAACTAATTATAAGAATTTATTTACTCAATGTACAGTCGTGTGCAAATAAATCTTGGACAATGGTTTTTTCATATGTAGGTTGAGTTGAGAATTGAAGAATATCTCTATGGATTTTCTGCTACCAGAAAGAGCTACATTTTTATTTACTTGTCAAATGTTTAATGTAACTTTTTCTGATAGCAGGAAATCCATGGAGATATGCTTCAAATCTTAACTCCATTTACATATGAAAAAACCATTGTCCCAGATTTATTTGCACACGACTGTACATACATAATATTATTAATGAATGAAAAAAATGTATTGAATACACCAAAAATTCGTTTGGCAATGTCTTTAATAGACTGCTAGAGAAACTGTTACGGGTACTCTTTACCGGTTCTCCCAAAGCTTAGATGCCTCTCCCTTTAGCCTGATTTCGAAGTATGGTGTAAGTTACATGTAACCATTTGAGCCTGCTGTCTTACTTTTGCCGAATTGGTTTAACGTTTTGGGGTGCTTCTAGCTGTTTTCGAGCCTGGCTGTGTGTGTCTATGTAGTCACGATGGTTTGATTTTAGCTTTAAATGTGATATCAAAACGATCAAGTTGTTTACAATAAAGATTTTAGCAAGAGAGAGCAACACGAATCAAACTGAGTGGATTTACATATCGAACAACGTTCTTTTCTCTATTTGTAAGTCAAAATATAAATATATGGAAAGCCATAAAGGTAACGATATTTAATTTTAAACAAATGGAACTCCAAAGCATATTAACCGAAGTTGAGTTCAAATTTATTTTAATTAAGTACTGTATCTGCAAAAGTCAATGCAGCCTTACTTATTTGTTATCAAATTGTCCATTAATGACGTAGCATGAAGTTAACCTGCCATATTTCCGGTACCCTATATAGAGGAAATTAGAAATTTGATAAAACTCTAATAATAAATACCTATACAAATCTAACACCCCATTCTGCTTAAAAACTTATCTTTGTTATCATTGACTGTTTTAAGTGCAAGATAGAGAAGATATTAAAATAAAACTTACAAAACAAGAAAAGAGTTTATAAAAGATTTTAAAAATTATAAATCACCCAATAATAAAAATATGAAAACTTGAGAAACTGACAAACTATTGAAGAAAACAAGCCATATATCCAGTCTTATATACTTAAAACACTAAAGGAATAATTAAATAATAAAGTTGGTTTTTTATCGGAAAATTCTAAATAAACAATATATTTTATTTAATACACTGGCAGAAAAAGAAATTTAACAACAGGGTAAGTAATTGACACAAAAAGGTTATTACCTTATTTTTACTTTATTTTATTTTACTTTATTTTGCACTCAGCCAACAGCCGTTAGGAGCGTAGCTATCAATAAAAGCCAAGGACAGTGAAAATATGAGTTTAATACCATTTCATGAATATCAGTTCGTGAAGCAGGATATGACAGTGTGCCAAAAATTAAACTATTGGGTGTGCTTGAACAAAGCAAATAAAAGCGAGTATGAAAACAACGCAAGCAGCTGTTGACCAATTGCTCTGAGCGTCACCTATTTGATTTAAAATATTGTAGGCGTTATTGTTATTTGCATATCCATAGATACAAATATTTTCCACACATTACTTTTTGTCAACAATTTTACCGATCTAATGGGTGCCCCAAAACATTCATTAATTGGCATTTGAGTTTTAATTAAGCTTATATTATTTATTAGGTAGTACTTTCAGTCCCTACAATATAAAGAGTTTTGGAACACCCATTAGTAATTCTCTTTTCAACAAAATAAATTGTATATACTAATCTTTGAACAAAAGGGACGCCACGCGAAGTATTCTGAAGTGTCAGTTTAGGAAATCATCTCCTAGTTACAACCGTTCATAGCAAGAAGCTGCTACTCCAGCTGCCATTCGAGGTTCGAGGAAGCCAGTCGACTTTGCCAACGCACGAAGTCTGTGGGAGTAGCTACTACAGCCACGGAGCACGTTACCTTGCAACGAGGAAAAGGCAAGTTTAATTATCATAAATAAAACCCACACTTGAATGCTCAGTCTAGGAAAATGGAAGCCGAATCATAAAGACGAATTACGAAGCGATTGCAACAAATTACGCAATAGTTTCAAAGAGTAAATTACGCGCCCGAAAGCAACGGAAAATTTGCTAAATTGCACTTCAGAGCATAACGCTTGCATCATCCCGTGGAGACATCGCGTCAGCTGCTTTCAAGCTACAGGAGTAAGGGCCGCATTAAAGTGAATTTGTGTACGGAATTTAAACATTATTAGCACTGTTGGTTTTTGAGTGGGCGTTGATAACTAATAAGTCGTATCTACTATTAAAAAGTGTATTCAAGCATATAGATTCAGCATTAAGCTCGTGGACTGTTCCTCGCTATTGTTAATCGCCCATATAACATTTATATATTACTATTGTAAACCTCTTTTTATGTATTTTTATGCCTGTATTTTTCCTTTACAATGTCTTATGTATTTTTATGTAAAATAACTTGCATCTATAATTACAGAATTATAGGTGACCGCAGGAAGGCAGAAACTCCATGTTGACATTTCCGTTAGCTGCACTGGGGAAAGAGCGGGTTTTGTGCTTCTACGACTGAGTTAACTAACAAACAAAGGGCAATTTAAATTTATAGTAAAGTAGAGTATAGGGTACGGGAAGAAACCACATTACACCATACGTCGATATGAGTGACTGAAAGAGATCAGAGAGATTCTGCTCACTTTATGACCAGAATCAGAAAAAATATTTGGACCACTACAGGTTAACGAAGAACAGCTAATAGGAACAAATCCCGAATAAAAAATGTACACCTGTACATCTGCCAACAGAAGTCATAAGAGCACGTCTGAGGTGACTGGGTCACATAAAAAGAATGGCTTCAGATAGATTGCTATTCCGAGCGAAGACGTAAAATTCATCCACCACAAGATAGAAGAAGCCATCTCCACTATTTCCTCAACAGATATTCTGATAGTTACGAGAGATTTTAATGCAAATGTAGGCCTACAACTAACGACAATCACATTCAAAAGATTGTGGGAAGATATGGACTAGGGGTAGAAAATGTTGGCAGGGAGCGTCTCTTAGAATTCACAGTTAGTATCAGCTTTACACTTGCTAATACTTTGTTACATCATCACCCTAGACCCGTCTGCCCAAATGGATCTCGCCCGAAAATACAAAGCAAATGGAATTTCTATTAATCCAAGCACGGTGGTCAAGCCCTATTATCAACGTAAAAGACAAACCAGATGCTGTCCAAAATAGAATTAAAAATGCATACTACATTCAAACAAAAACCAGTTAGAAGACTGATAACATTAACACCAGAAATCTTTCAGTACAATTTGATGTCAGACAATCTATTAATAACGAATGAAAGTATTGATTAAACACGGAAAAATATCCAAGAACCGATTTTGGATGCAATAAAACCATCGCCAAAAAATAACATCGCAGTGCAGAAACATTGGATGTCCGAGAAAACGGAAAAGCGAATTGTGATGAATTTCATCTAAAAAATATCAACAATAAAATTAAGCGATTCTATTTACTATACAAGTGGGATAACAGCATCATTAATATACGTGTGTGTAAGCACACAAGTATATTGATGATGCATTATCACACATGTATTCTACAAAATTTTATCTACAACTGTCCAAAATTGAGGAATGTGCATTAAGAGAAATGTCAAATCTCTCATTTTCAAAAATATTTTAGTAAACAACTGTTATTCATTAACACTATTTCAGTTAGGTAATGAAATTTTAGTTACGTAATAAGTTTCATTGCGTAAAGCAAATGGATCTGATTTCATTACCTAACTGAGTTAGATAATGGCGTTCATTAACTAACTCAAATGAATTTGATAATAGGTTTTCATCCAAGCAAACGTAGATAATAGTAATTTACGATACAAGTGCTTTACGCATGCGTATCGTACAATATTTTATCTAAGATGG
Source organism: Agriotes lineatus (assembly GCA_940337035.1). Classification (NCBI taxonomy): domain Eukaryota; kingdom Metazoa; phylum Arthropoda; class Insecta; order Coleoptera; family Elateridae; genus Agriotes; species Agriotes lineatus. The sequence continues at coordinate 9,402 of CALNHX010008123.1, forward strand.
AATCTAGAAAATACGGTAAATATAAAAAATATTTTGAAAATAAATTAGGATTACTAGCAACCGGTCGTAATTTTGAGTGGTTAAAAATTTTAAAACACGTTGCTACCGACGACGTGACTAATAAAATAATTTTAAACACGTGTGCCGGAGCGAAGAACCGACACGTGCACTATTATAAATCGCCCTGCCATAGGCGCACAAAGGCACCAATAAAAAGCGAAACTTCGTGTTACAACTGTCAGGGCTATCAGCGGGTGTCTGAATTACAATGCGACGCGATGGGCAGACTAACTTTTACCCATCAAGAAATTAATAATGTGCCCGACACATATACCTCGCTTTGACAGACTACTGCTGCTATTTCGAAAGTGCCACACTATTCAAAGTACGCTGTCCGACGAAATTGGAATATAACCAAGCTACAGGAAATTCGGGATATCACAGAAAGCCTGTATTCAACTCATATAGTTAACAAAAGGCAGCATTCAAGAGCCAGAGCTAATTACGCCATCGGCGAGACGCAATATTCGAGTCTAAAACACTCAGCTGCAAAAGTTTTCTACAAAACATAAAATCCAAGTGCTAGACTCGGTAAATAAAGAATTGACGAAACTGACCAGTAAGGAGGTATTCAAATTTCGGAGGACAATAGTTCATTGTAATCCCCATTTTACGAGGAAGTATTTCGAAAATCGTTAGATAATAAACCAACCCCTCTTCTTGGTCAGAACCCACTTTATTCACTCCGTTGCTCGTTGTTCTAACTGCTAAATATATATATATGTGTTTAAGTATATTGTTTGATTTTTGTTCTCAAATGAAAATAAGTGTTATTGTTGCCCGCACCGGTTATCATCTAACCTAACCTACATTTGCAGCCACACAGGACGACCCCACATGCAAAAAAGGTATGGCGATGACTTCGTTATGATAGGAAGTTCTCTAGAACAACTTGAGATAATCATTGATCGAGTAATTACGGCATCAAGATAAATGAGCTTGATGAAGGTGTATTTATTGTTAATATGTTCAAGAGATTGGTTCGCCTCATCAACACACATCATACTGGTGTTCGTGTCTGTAAAGTGTTGTGCTTTAGAAGCATTTTATTTTTTGCGTTGCGTGTTTTGTCTACTAAAATGTTAGTGAGTAGCCTAACCACATTTAAACCAACTACTGCGCCGTGGACGTTCCGTTATTAATATTTAAAATTTTATGTAGTGCAAGGTATCCAGCAAATTATTAGAATACCACAAACATATTTTAGGAAAAACCGTACGGAAAGCTACAAGTATTATACACACATATAATATTTAAGCTGAAACTGTAGGAAGACAGACAAGCAGGTGCAATGATCAGTTGCAGTTGGAGTTATTTATTTCTAAACTCTTCTAAATAAAGGAGCAAATCGATAGTTTCAGACAACACGCTTCAAACGTTAATTATAAAAAGATGTCCGCCTTTTGATAGGAAAATCGAAGAGTTCCAGGATTTTTCCACTCCTTCATTATTAAGATTCGTCGAATTTAGTTCAGCCTCTGTATACGTGCACTGTATGTAAAACAAAGACGGTTTGGGTCTTATTTATTTTATTTTCTCGTCTAAGCTAAAGAAAGCATTGGCAGTTTGCAACTTGTAAATATTTAAGAAAGGTTAAATGTATAGATCTTTTGCTAGAACCCCTTTACAGTAGATAAATATTCTAGGCTGGCCGTTTCTGCTACGTCGACTGAACACACGGTGGCATTTTCATTTATCGCAACGGATATTTTTAATATCGCATAACTTTGCCCATGACAATTTTTTATGTAAATTCCTAAACGAAGCATGTACCAATATTTGAAAAACATTGTTACGAAAATACATACCTTGAAATGCTCTAATCCAGCAGCAAATTTCTGAAATTGAGACAATGAAACTGGAAGAATTTATATCAAAATATCAAACTACTTATGTGTTGATGTATTACAAAACTTGAAAAGTGAGAGAAAGTATAACGTGGATAGATAGTCGCACAAGGAATTCTAAAAGCATACGCAACTGGAAATGAGACTTACACCTGTGTTCTGGGTGTAGCAAATGTTTCAGCTACTAAGCAACTGTCTTATGTAGTAAAATTTAAATGTTAGGTAAATAATACAGAAGTGAAATTAACGCATACGAAGACAAAATACGAATTGAATATTAAAACCAAAACTGTTAAGGTAATCAAATTTTAAAAACCTGTGGATATAAAAATTAATTGTTTAATGCTATTGGAAGACAGCTATCACAATAATTACAACTATTTAAAATAAAAGTTTAAATAGAGGTATTTTTTATTCTAAAAGTTTGGTTCCTTTGAGATTTTAAACAATTTAATATTTTTTATTTTGTGTTGGGCATTCCCTGTTGAAAGAGTAAAGTGTAAATAGTACAGGGTAATAAGGTAAAAAATGTTTTATTCGTTAATGGTTTTGGAATTGTTTTATTCGTTAATGGCTTTGGAATTGTTTTATTCGTTAATGGCTTTGGAATTGTTTTAATTAAACATTAGGCCAGTTGTGTTTCGTAATCGGCACTCACTTTTTGAAAATGTTGCGTATATTAATTTCAGAGTAGAGAATATTTGGTAATTGTTTTGGTGAATTGCTGCAACTATCTGATTAATTCAGGATTTGACACTATTTATGTGTAAAACATCTGCTGGACGTCCGAAATCTCAAGTATAATATTGTTATCTTTGCATTAAAGTGGTCTAACGCGCAGCTGAATTTAATGTCAGGTTTTTTTTCTAATTCGTTTCTTTTCTTTGTTTTCCCCGGTCTAGGACGTTTAGGCGCGATTCTTTAGGAGCGCATCTTTTGGCGTGCACTTTTAGACGCCAGCGCTTCAGACACGGATGCTATTAGGCGCTTGGACGTTTAGGCGCGAACCTTCAAGCGCAGGGACTGTTAGGCGCTACATGAATGAAATTCACATTATTCTTGAAATGTGCTTTTTTACCTAGCCGAAAAAAGTTATGTAACTAGACCTTTTTCCTACACAGACGTAGAAACTGGTTATTTGTGTAGCTAGTTGCAAAATATGATGTTCTTTAGGAGCCTGCAAGGCGCATCTTGCACGTGTTACATACACTAGTTGTTGTAATTTTTGTTTGTTTTGAAAACCCTCTATGCAACAATTTATTGAAGATGCATCTTCTGGTTAGAAATATTATTTTACATTTTTTTACCATGTGCCATTCCAAAATGTAAGCAGCACATATTTTGTTTAAATAACACTGTAGATTTCTTTTGTCAAACATTGATATGTGATATATAAGCAGTGATTTACTCGTCTACAGGCTTGGCGCCTAAAAGCTTGCGAATAATGCGCGCCTAAAGGTGCGCGCATAAACGTCCCTTTTCGCTTTTTTCCATGTTTGTACGAGTACTCCCAAGATCGGCATGGTTGTATGTTAAAGTAGCAAGTTGATGCTCCCTCGGTGACATTTCTCATTGAGCACAAACTTAGCTCTAGACGGCAGCAAGCAGCCTAAACCAGGAGCTGGGTCAAGAACGCCCCATCAGCTGAAAATCGAGAGGAATGAAAACTGTCAACGCCCACTGATCCAAGGGGTTAAAACGCCGGAAAAACACGTGTATGACACGAGACGAGAACATAACGTTACGGGAACATTTATGCCCAGGTCAAACCATCTAGCTGTAGCGAGGGGCATGGCCAGTGATAATATCTACGAAATACCTTGACACGTGAAACTAATCCGGCAGTATGAGTAAGCTCAAATGGCCACGTGCAACTTGCCACGAACGGGCTGAACAAAGGACAGCATTTAAGCTCTGGTAAAATCGGAATCAAATGGCAAAAAATCGCCAGCGAGTTTCGAAGACAAAGGAATCGCGCTTACCACGACAACAGCGGACAAGATCAGAACGATGGCACGGACCACTCAAAAATTATGTCAAATGACTCGAAACTACATCGCTTTTTACCGACAAACGTGTAATATAGAAAACAAATAAATGTTCAGCAAATAGAAAGAGTCTAGAGAACATTTTGGCAGGGTATACGAGAGCGGAGTTGTACGCCATAGACAACCTACCAAGAGGAAGAAGAGATGTAAATCATCCGAAGAAGAGATGGAAAAGCAGTATGGCACCCGACTGAATATAAAACAGTTTCTCAAAATTATTTAATACAGGTGTCCAGAATTTTATACATAACGTTTAGGAGCATTATACCTCTGTAATTTTCACATCTTTCTTTATCTCCCTTCTTGAGTAGTGGTGATATTATCACCACATTGTAGATCTATGTCATTTAACTTCCACAATTTCTTGTTTCTTGCAATAGTGTAAAACGGCAAATTGTACTACTTCCGTATAAAATTTACTGGTAGCCTGTAAATAGAATAGCAACAAGTATATTTTCATATTTGCTTTTGTTAGTGACCAGTTCTATGAGCGTTGACTGTTTTTCCGACGAGTACACTGCTAACTCGTTCTTTCAATTCTCCTCCTTTATCAGTGCTTGGGACCAGCAACAACATCCAACAGGCTACTCAATCCACCTATTGAATGTTGCAAGCAGGTAAAAATGCGAATTTGACAATATAGTTCGGTGGACAAGAAAACGTTAAAGGCAGTACAACGAGCACATAAATAGGATGACGGATAATAAATTGATTACGATAGTTAAAAACGAAATACTTTGAGGCAGAAAACTTTCCGGTCGACTACATAAAAAGTGGCGATATAGTTGGCAGTCCACTTCACAAGAAGAGACTTACATCCACATCCAGAACAAAACAGGCAATTTACCTAGCAATAAGGAAGGAGGAAAAAAGAAGAATATTTTGTGGGGAATCTTTTGATGTGTAGATCGTAGATCGCTCACTAAGAGAGGCATTCACTAGTAAGTTACATCCCTGAGTTATATTTTTTTAAATAAGTGTCATCTAGTTATCCTGTGTCGAGAAGCAAATGATCAAGAACCGGCAATTTAGTCTCAATTGTCAAACTTCTCAATTAGGAATAACGTACGGAAAATGAATCAATCTCTAGACCCAGGAAAACGGTGGTAAAATAAATTGAGCATTGTCTGTACATTTATTAATGTAACTAATATTAACTCGCCTCAAATTGTCTTTTCCTAATTTGTTTCATTCGTGACTAGGTTACACCTATTTCCAAAAAACTATGGTGCAGTCACTCAGATTTAAGTTTATTTACGTAATTCGTAACAAATAGATAACATTAATTAAAGATTTTTTCTTTCCAAGAAAAAAATTATCGCAACTCTGCCATCCTATCTGTGTCGAGATAATCATATTTCATTCAACAGTGGTTCTCATAAAATCACCACTATCATCTCACATGGGCATACCGAATACCAATCAAATCGACCCAAATGTACTATTGTTATAAGCATTTTTTAACCTTGAAGTAGAATACGGGCATAGCGAATACATTTGGATGTAGGCAAGTCGAGTTAATTGGTGTTATTTTGGGCCCAAGCATCTATGGTTAAGCCATGTGGTTATCCAGATGAACTCTATACTATAACCATGATATTTCTACTTGCACCAATTGGCGATAGTGCTCTACAAACCCCGTGGGAAAATGTACTTACTTTTCGGATTTCGGAGACTTTCACGGCCATTATCATTATATAACGAACGACTTCCGTGATTGGACCTTGTCATGATTGATAACAAAGAACTCGGAATTTTCCCCAATTTCATAAGAGGCTTCAACAGGAGGTAAGCAAAAGAGCACGGTAACTTAACCTGTAAACCACACCAGTGTCGAAACTTTTTTGCAAGGGGGGGGGGGGGGTAGCAGAACACGGTAAGTTAACGTATGAACCACGCCAGTGGCGAAACTCTTCTGACTATCGGGAGGAAAAAAGTGAAATTTATAGGCCGTAACGGTTGTGTGAAGAAGGCGGTGGGAGTGTTTTAAAAATTAACGCTTTCCACATGGATAGAAGGGGAAGTCTTCGACTCGATTAAGATTATTAGGATGTTTGTAAATCTCAATGACTTTGTGAATCTTTCTGCCGAAAATGAGTGGGGATTTGCAGTTAATAGAAGCTTAATCGAGAAGGATGTAATGGCCGGTATAGCGTTGGTGTTCACCGATGGCCGATGATGAAACAAGGCCAGACCTGAGGCAACGCTGGTGTTAAGAAATGCGAGCTTTTACTGAACGTCCTGTTTCACCAACGCATATAGCCTTACAGAAGCAACATACTCTATAAACAACTTTAGATGATGGTGTTTAATTAATTTTTGGGTGAAGAAGAGCTTGTGAGATCGTAATCCGTTTTCAAAGAATTTATTTTTTAATATTGAAACTTAATTACAGGATTATAAAATGCTGCAAATTTAATGAGTCACAGTACATGATTAAGTTTTCGAAAGCGCATAAAATTGGAATATTTTATTTAATAATGACTTTCCACAGAATCTTAATAAATGACTTTTAATTGGAGGTATTCAATTTTTAAGCAAAGTCGACATCAAATTTTAGAAGTGCGTGTAATCCCAGAGTAAGCAACTGAAGGTCAAAAGACAACAATTGACCCATGGCTTTTTTTTTGTGTAACATAATTACTTAAATCTAGATTGCGATGTTAAGATCGGCAGTACAGAAAAACCATTAAAAAATAATTTCCAGATTGAGACGGAACCTTCAATAGAGATACAGATTATAAGGTAGAGAAAATTCACGAAATGGTGCTACTTTATATATTTTCTGTAGTTGAAACGTCTTGCTATTTCAATATTTGAATTTTAGCAAACTTAAGTTTTAATGAAAAACTCGAAAGGTAATAACTTTTAAAATTCTCTTATTAGAGGCAGTGCTTTTAATGGTTCGAAGATCGACTTATAATATACCAATATTCTTTAAGTACAAATATTTACAAATTAAGATGCTTAAATTATCAACTATTTTCAGAACTGCATTTATTAAACCTGTCACAAGGCATTATTTCCCAGTCATATCTAATCTTCTCTATAATCCTTGCAGCAAGGTAAACACGTTTAAATGCGATAAAAAGGATTTAACCTCGTTTCAGTTTTAACTGATCCTTTTTAATGGGTTTCCATTTTGTTGAAGCAAAGGCAATCCGAGCCACTTTTAGGTTTTTTGAGCCTTTCGTGCTCGCATAATCGATAATTACTCCAGCAAGTGCTGCACATCAGGAAACTTTGCTGTTTACTGCAAAAAGTGACTTTGATGGATTTCCTCCCATGGTTATTTAATTAAGAGATATCGCAAGCGAAGCTTATCGATATAATGCGAATAGGAAATGCTGGTGATATTGGTAATTTAAAATTTCCAACTATCAGTTTGATTTAAAAATTATGATTGACGATATTGAACAAAAGGAATTTAAAGCCAAGACGAAGCTATTTCAACGGCTCCCCTTTAAATAACTAACTCTAACCTGCATTGAAGACGTAAATATGCAAGTGTAATATTGTACTTTTTTTTAAATTATTAACGTAGTTTGATATTGTTCCTGTGATGTTTTCAGCTGAGATGAATGTCAACTTTCAAGAATAATAAATGTAGCGAGGTCTAGTATTTACTACATATGGCGGGACATAAAATTTTATGTCTATCGTCTGTGATTTTCTATTACCACGTCCACATTTTTAACTGGTGTTTTTGGTAAATGCCTACAAAATGCAGATTTAAAGTACCTTACACTTTTTAAAGTTACTATCTGGGGTATTGCCCAAAACACTGATACAAAGTGTCTTCCTGGGCGTAACAAATTTTGTTTTAAACTTCTAGTCCGATCTATAAATCTCTAGGGTATTCCAGCAAATCCTTCAAATTCTATTTAAAATAAACTGACACAGAAACTGCTCAGCACGAGCAAAACACAACGAACCTTTAAGTGCTGGCGTGAGGCTTGCAAACATTTTCACGTTTCCTCGACTGGAAAACTGTCCTAAAGCCATTTCCATGTAATACATGGGCCGGCCTATAATTAAGAGCACGATGATGTACGGAATTAGGAAGGCGCCGCCCCCATTTTCGTAAGCTGTAAAAGGAAACCTCCAGATGTTCCCGAGTCCCACTGACATCGCGATGCAGGACATCAGGAATTCCAGGCCGTTGCCCCATTGCGCTCGATCCTTTTCCTCTTTTTCTGTGACGGTGACGGACACTCTCTATAAAGAAATATGGATAATTAGTCAGATACATAGAATTCGTTTTTATTATTCAATTCTTTGTTTTTAATTATCTAAGAAAGTAACAGTAATAGGTCTACAATTTCCTTTAAATACAAGAAAATAGATGTAAACTTATTTAATATAGACTATAAATATTCGATCCAAACTTAAATAGTCAGGCCAACCTTAATATTTTCTTTATGTTAATATTCAGTAGGTTTCGAAGTAACGAAGTTAAAATTATACAGGACAGCAACCTACAGTGTTTCTAGTATGGGTCGTTATTTCCTTAGCTCACAGTTTCTTAAATCTTCTCAATGTGCAATATTGGTTGCCTACATTTCGAGTTGCTTTTATACTTTCCCGTAAACATTATGTGGAGAAATAGCTACCACATACTAATTATTTCACATAATTTAATTACAATATAGCCGACATAGCGTCAATTCTATTTTATTCGTTTCCTTTTCAAATTATTTGTGATCAACAGACTTTGTATAAAAAAATTACTCAGGCTTCATTTCTTCTTGCAATATGAAGCTCTGTATCATTTTATTCAATAACATAGGCAGTATCCAATTTGTGTGTTTATGTTTAATCTCTGGAATTAAACCGAACTCAAATGTTTAAGTTTATTCCAATAACTTTTATCCAGAGGATCATCAAGCTGTAATATACTCTAAGTTTTATTTTCTACACTGTACACTACTTTTGTATTTCTGCGGAAACACTCAATAAATTTCTGAAATTTCTGAACTATAAATCTTTCAAGAGCGCTGATATTTTTTTGCAAATTGAAACAATATAATGTTACGCAGCAACTTCTACAGTAATTTAACAAGAGCGTTGTGCTACTTTATTTCTGCAACTCATTTACTTAATCGCTTAGGGCCCTTTTCTAAACTCTTAGCCACAACGCTACATATGTAGACTACAATTTCAAATTACCTTACATCAACTATTGGTCGATATTTGACTCCGTTTTTTTTTGTTTAGGTACGGTAAGAGACCCACGACCTTGAGCTACCTAGAGTCGTGTGATGTCCAAAGAATTGCCATTAAAAGATGCCACATTAAGACGTGTTATAGAAAAACCATATTCTTAGAAAAAAATACTTAGCTCTTTTGTTTTCTAAACAAGAATAGCTTATTATCTATGAAAGAGTGGTCTTTTTGTTGAACATTACATGAATCACTTAGTATCGTAATAATTTATGTCCAAATAAAGAGCAGCAGAGAAGTTTGGCACATAAAAATTATATTTTACACTAATACGTACAACTACGGTATTTATAAATTAGATTTATAATCCACACATAGCAAAGCAACTCTTATTTTAAAAACTTTTATTCTCTAGAGGACTGTGAAATTATTTTGTTAAAAATGTATTTTCGCAACCGTAGTTGGCATTTTATATCTGCCAGTATAAGGTTATATCAGTAATGCCATTTTAATAAATACAAACATTTTTGTTGCATACATTAAACAACTACAGCTGTTCAAAGTAGTTTCCTCCATTTTCCGTATACAAGCACCGTTTCGTGTTCAGTATTATACATTCTGTCAAAGTTAAGTGCTTCTGTCAAAAGTGTATAAGATATATTATTAAGTATCTTTGCTCATCACTACCTACATAAATTGGGATAAAAGTTTTCGATGATACGGTATTTCCATGTAAATTTGTAGACGCTTGACATTTTAAAGACACTTAGAAACCGATACGTTAACTAACGAAAACGATCTGGCAGAAGGTTTAAGATTTAGCATTGCAAAGCATAATGTTTCTAAGATCCTGTAAAAAATAACAACTTTTTACACAGTTTCTAGTGTCAAAAGTGACTATTTTTACCACTTTTCATTTAAGTGTGCGAATTATGTTTTTATTGCACGTTCGTAGATAATAGTTATTTGCTATACAAGTGGGATAAGAGCATCATTAATATACGTGTGTGAAAGTTACAAACGGATGCGTAGCACGAGTTATGTAAGCACACAAGTATATTAATGATGTATAATCACAGATGTATTGTACAAAATTTTATCTAAAACTGCCTAAATTTGAGAAAAGTACATTAAGAGAAATGTCAGATCTGTCACTTTCAAAAATATTTTAGTAGGCAAATGCCATTATGTTATTCATTTGATACTATTCCAGTTAGGCAATGAAGCCATTACACCACTCAGTTAGGTAATAAAGCCATTACATAACTGAGTGGTGTAATGAGCTTCATTACCTAGCGGAAATAGTGTCAAATGAGTGACGTAATGAGTTATTTATCCCACCGGAGTAGATAAAATATTGTATGTAACACGAGCAAAAAGTGTGTTTATGTGACTCGGTAATTTATGCCCCGTGCTATAAACATACGTTTTTCTCTTGATAAATATCAGCTACAGCAGTTTTAATGCGTTCGTGAATTCAATCAATTTAAATATAGTTAAAAATGGCCCTTTTCATAATAATAACGAAAAATAAATAGAAAACAGTAATTGATAAAGCATTTAATGATGATGGTAATTCTGATATAATAATACTTAGCCCCTCCCTTAATGCTTCCTAAGTTACTTAATATTTTTAACATTTCAGTCGCTACAAGAATAGTTCTGTAGAAAGGGATTCACTATTAAATCGGCTGAAACTACAATTAACATCAGTAAGAGAATTCTTTGTAGCTTTTAAGAATATTTTATGTATGGTTCAAGTTGAAAAGCTGTGGAACTCATTGATAAAGCAAATTCACAGGAGAAATCGACTAAGGGTTACCCTGGCGACATTATTATTGAATGCGTATTTAAACAAAACTTTCTGAGAAGTATTACGTAAATCAATAATAAGATTAATGGTAAACCATAAAAAAAGTAAATAACATCATGTATGCCAACAACAAAGCAATATTTGCCGAAAAATGTGATAACTTGATAAAGCGAATAGCAAAGAACACGAGAATTTGAATAAGATTATAAATACAAAGAAAAGCAAAATATATGCTAACTAATCAGTAAGAACTCCACCATCAGGATAGTTGTTAACAAATTGAAGATTTATGATGAGTCGTGAAACAGATTTTTACTAGTGAACCAACTTGGGATCCCTCACTGAAGATGATATACAATCATAGAAACCAAGACAGCTTTCATCAGAATGTTCAAATGCCAGCCACAAACTTAATTACACAAATTACAAGCCATATTTTTAAATTCAAAACCCGTGCATGGAAATAAATATTAAAAAAAGTGTCACAAAAATCTGAAAGGTAGATGTACTTCTTCATTTCAACAACCATAATGAATGCTATAAACCAATTAACGTTTAATAGAAGTGGGAGAAGAAGAGTTCTGTATTTTTTGCTTTAAGAAATGATGAATAGTAAGTGAACAGCCTCATAAGACAATGAACTAAAGTAGCATACCGTCAGACGTATCTAGAACCGAAGCGAAGGTGAAGGGTTTATATAGACCGGATGAACGACAACAGATGGACAAAGAGAATATTGGAGTGGAGGCCAAGGTAGAATAAGGGAAGTAGAGGCTGACCACCAACACATGGAAGAAATGGCATACGGACAAAGACAAAGAATATACATTACATACACTGAAAAGTTGAAAAATCTGTCAAAGGTTTTACTCAGAACTTTCCTCACAATTAGACGTTGCGACACTAAACAATTTTAAAAATCGGATGAAACAAGGGCTAAAAATATCTTAACGTTCCTAATAATACTGAAACAATAAAAGCAAAGTTGACTTTCTCATTCGAATAATATAAATTTTCAAGTAAAAAAAAATATTACTGGTGCTGGGGTTCGAACTACGGCGCCTAAAAATGCGATTTCAGTTCCAACAGTTTGTTTTACTGCACCATGCACGGCATATTTAATCTATGCGATGCGCGACGGTATTAAGAAGAACGCACTTATTGTTGCCTCTTTTTAATTCTTTTTATATTTACCCTATATCTGTTGGGTCTCATTTTTGTCAAGTGGAAAGCCTGAACTATGTGAAAATTATTACTTTTATGTATTTTTAAGTTAAAGTAAAAATAAACAAAAAAAACTTTTTAAAATGCTTACCCTGTACATGGTGGGTTCAAAATATACCTTTTTTTTAGGGGCAACAACCTGAGTTATGCGCAAAACAGCACCTTCAGTTAAGTAGTAGTTCTTGAGTTAAAGCAAAAATTGGAAAAAATTATGTTTTTAAGGTGCTTACCCTGTATATATTTTACAGGACTTTTCTCAGTTTAATGCCAGGAAGGCGTATAATCTGCATGCAAAATATCGTCTTCCTCCAAAAATTACTTTTTGAGTTATACCGGCAACAGGGAGACAAACATAATGACCGACAGGCATAGACAGGCAGACAGACAGACCGACAGACAGACAGACAGCCAGACAGACAGAGCTGCGAAAACCTGTTTTTCATTAGCTGGGGAACCTAAAACATGAAGATCTGAAGAAATATCGGAAGATGATTTTTTCGGGATTACAATATTTTCTTCGTCTTTTAGACGAGGGAAGTAAAAAGGCTTTAAAGCGATATTCGCTTTAGGGCAATGTCTGGAACCTATCCAGCATTACATTGAGGTAGGCATATAAAGGATGATCCACAATGTTTCAAAAAAAAATGTAAGAAAATTCTGTAACTCAAAGTAAGAACAAAAGTTACTATAGGCATGTGTTCGATTGTGTTTCGTTATGGAGGTACAACCGTATTTGAACCCTTTTGTTGGGCGTAATGCAAGTCTTGAGCTTGCGGCTTGAGTTACATAGTTGTGTAGTACTTCTTAACTGAGGCAAAACATGGATCTTGAATTTAAAATGCTTGAATAGTTTAGTAGCTTTGGAACTGTTCAAGAACGGCCGAAAAAACTCTACTAATTTTAGATACGCAGACACCCAGGAAGATTAATTGCTTCTGCCAGATCCTACCAGGCACCAAGTACTCTGCTGCTACCCTAAAGCTGATCTTGAAGAGCAAGATTGAAGGAAAGCGAGGTCCAGATTGGAAGCAACATCTAGGGATGCTAATGAAATTGGCAAGCAACCTAAAATTCAGATACTTACAAAAATGATACTACAAGAATACACAAGCTAAATGTATAAAGACATGTCCAGACACATACACATAAAAACAGCACTGTGCAATGTCATTCAATATTGAAATTCTAACATTTACACGAAAACCTATATTTAGGAAAAAACGTATGTTTTTTAAACACATCTGTCGCGTGCTGATAGTAAAACGTGGCTCTTAATAAAAAATCTGGGCAGTTTATGTAATGCCCATAATTACTGGAATGTACCCATAATAGTACAGCATCTGCAGAGACTTTTTATATAGAGCCATTGTCGAACCTTTTTGATTTTCCTTATATTATATCAAATAATAACTATTTACAACATTAGGACGGTAGCTAAGAATTTATGGCCAAACTAGTACATCACGGTCGAGCTCGCCAGGGCGTGAACTGACGAGACAATAAACGCGAATACCGGCCACGTGTGGTATAACACTTTTTTATATACTAAACAAGAATAAGAACCATTTCAATTGTAAATAATTATCCCAAATTAGTTGCTTTCAAAATGCTGTGATTCGAGTTATACGTTTAGTAGTACTGAAGTGTATTTTTGGTGGCACTGCCAGTCTATGTCAAATTTGAGGTTAGGTTTTGCGTCAATCTATGTCAGGCTGACGTAAAACCTAACCTGCTAACCTCGAATTTGACATAGACTGACGATACCTAACAATAAATTTCGGTACTGCAAAACGTACACGAATTGCAAGCGTCTTTGAGTGCTACCTAGTACAGTAAAACTAGGGTTTAACCCAAACATCCAAAAAGAAAAGTTTTACCATGCTGCAAACTATTCAGTACTCTTCTCTTAGAAAGTGGTAAAAAGTTGCACGACTTTGCGCGTCGGGTTTAGGCGGGAGGGGGTGGAAAGGTGGTAAAATGGTAAGTTTCAACAGTTTTTCGCAAATATCTCGTTAACCATGAGGTTTACCGCAAACTTTATTTTATACAAAATTAATCTACATTTAATTTACAGTAAAAATGGTTTAATAGATTTTTGCGCTCCAGTAAAGAATTGCGGAGATATGGAGGGAGTAAAAATGTAAGTTTTTCTGTTTAGCCAAAAAAAGCATGAACGCCTATGAACTCGTAATATTCGCTCCAAGTGTATTATATAAAGAGTTCAGGAAAGTGGGGAGGTCAGATGGTTATGGTGAAGAACACAGCACAAAAGACGAACAACATTTGCGCAGATCATCCACTACTACACATTTTGAAGTCAAAGTAGAAGGTGCAATTAATGTCAATCTTGGACAAGCAGAATTTCTAACTAATAGTTAGAACAAAATGCAACTGTTTGCTCTTATCACGGAACACTTACAGCGAGCTGGCTTCAAAGTGATTCAGGCTGAAGGTGATGCTGACACCAAGATGGTTTTTACTGCAATTGACGAATCAAAAACGGAAAAAGAGGCTGTTGTGATTGGCAATGACACTGATTTATTAGTCTTGTTGGTTGTTTATGCTCCAGCTAACAAACAGTTGAAGAAGGCTGTACCGAAGAAAGGAACCAAGAAGAAAAAAATTACTGCATTGGAGACATTCGGCGTGTTGTCGGGGAAATTATATCTATAAATTGAAAAATGAGAACATCCTTCATTTCCCCGATACCATGCCGTATGTTTCCAATGCAGTAATTTTTTTGTTCTTGGTTACCTTTCTTCGGTACAGCCTTCTTCAACTGTTTGTTGGCTGGGGCATAAACAACCAACAAGACTAATAAATCGGTGTCATTGCCAGTCACGACAGCCTCTTTTTCCTTTTTTGATTCGTCAATTTATTGCAGTAAAAACCATCTTGGTGTCAGCATCACCTTCAGCCTGAATCACTTTGAAGCCAGCTTGCTGTAAGTGTACCGTGATAAGAGCAATCAGTTGCATCCTGTTCTTACTATTAGTTAGAAATTCTGCTTGTCCAAGAGTGACATTAATTGCATCTTCCACTTTCACTTCAACATGTGTAGTAGTGGATGATCTGCACAAATGTTGTTCGTCTTTTGTGCTGGGTTCTTCACCATTACCATCTGGCCTCCCCACTTCCCTGAACCCTTGATGTAATACACTTGGAGCGAATATTACGAATTCATAGGCGTTCATGCGTTTTTTGCCAAAGCAGAAAAAGTTACATTTTTACCCCCTCCATATCTCCGCAATTCTTCACTGGAGCGCAAAAATCTATAAGACCATTTTTATTGTAAATTAAATTTAGATTAATTTTGTATAAAATAAAGTTTGCGGTAAACCTCATGGTTAACGAGATATTTGCGAAAAACTGTTGCAACTTACCATTTTACCACTTTTCCACCCCCCTCCCGCCTAAACCCGACGCGCAAAGTCGTGCAACTTTTTACCACTTACTAAGAGGAGAGTACTGAACAGTTTGCAGCAGGGTAAAACTTTCCTTTTTGGATGTTTGGGTTTTGAAAATTTTTTAGCTATCTTTACTGTACTATACCGGCCTAAACCATGAAAACGTACCTACTGGGATCGTTGCTATGCTGGTAGATTAAGCTACTAGATCAGTATAAAAAGAAACAAACTACTATGACCATTTATTACAAAATTAATTGACTAGATTATTCATAAAACTTAATTATAACGTAAGCACTTTCTCTGACTGTGAAACAAGATCTGACAGACACACATCTATTGCAAATTTTTTTCTTATTTTTTACCAATTTTGTAAATCACCCTATCAACTGATTTGGTTGTTGACAAGCCATCACCACTGGCTGACAGATTTTTATCGTATTATATAAACGGCATTTTTGTAAAAGCTTCTGCTGTTTTGAAAATATTCCAAATTCAGATGAATAACGATTAAATGACTTTTGACTTTCAAAGCATGATTATTTTTTAAATGCGTTAATTTCTTATATCTCTTTCAATTAATAACTGCTTTGAATCGGTTTCAATATATGATCTCTTGCTAATAATGTATGCTACAATTTCAAATTTTAAAAAGGCGAATTTAAAGAGTTACGTTGTTATTAGGTGCTAAAATTAAATGTCCAATGTGTTGCCAAATAAAATCCTTGGGTATTTGTTTGGGTTTCAATAAATAAATTGTATCAAAATCAACCATAACGATATGCTCTATTTGTGTCTATTAATTTTCTCCAATTTGCACCTATTTGCTATTCAGCGCGAGTAAAAAGTTGTCTGCGTTTTTGAAGATGAACCATGCAATTGCTAGAAGCGCTAAAGTCACCATTTCGCTGTTGCTGTCATATTTCCGGAAATTTTTTATTTAACGCAAAATATTTTTTATTATTATTTTATATTACTCTGAAATACTACTTTTCATGTCATCATTAATATCAAGAATGAAGTTACCAGAAGTGTCTAAAAGATCAAATGCCTTTCACACGTCTATGATAACTTAATTTTTTTAAGGCAAACAAAAATGGTGTCATTAAAAATAATTCTCGGGATACTGATTGAGATTTATTTTAAGTAGTTTACACATGTATAAATTCTAACCAAACAAGTTTGTAGATCCGCATATCAAATTAAAGCCAGGAAGGTAGAATTTCTAAACAGATTTGAAAATTCTTTTTACAAAAGGCTGATACAAGAGAGAACTAACTTTAGTGTGTTTTATAAAGATCTCACTTTGAACAAGCTCTGACTAAACTGAAGTTTATCTTAACTTGAGTAGAGTTGAGTTAAAGGTGCTACATTCATTTCTATCCAAGCCCTACCCTAAATTATTTTTTATAGGAATGATAGGGATGATCTATTTTACATATATTGCGAGCTATTACATTATTTTTTATATGTTATTATTAGTAAGTTTAACATAAAAATACTCACTTCGTAATATAATAATAATTGCGTCTTTATGAATATATCTAGAGACATTTTCATTGCAATGGGGATGTACGAACTTATGTTTGGCCTGGAGTATTTTTTGGAAGATCTAATCATTTTCCACCTTTAGCAGGTACGAGTTTCTAACTAGGAGTGAATTCGGAAAGAAGATTAGTTCATTAGGAAAGAGTTTCCAATTCATTTTTAGTGCAGATGTACTCAACTCCGTAGCATTTCTTTTCATTCCTAACGTGCATGCTTTAAGAAAGACATTTTTACTGCATAATAGTCCTACCTACTCTTGAATTCTCCATCATAAAATAATACGCAACTTTCGTTACTATTTAAGCTCGCTGTATACTAAAGTATGGACAAATATTACAGAAAATCACCGTACACATAACGCGGCGTATTAATTTATTTGTATATAAAAGAGGTCAACAGTGTTTGGCTGTATTTCATTATCCTCTGACTATTAAAACAATTTTTTACTTTTGTTGCTACTGATCAAACATTTAACAAAAAATCTCGTAACTGATCCACCTTGGCAGTCGACCTATTTATAAACCTTTCCGGAAGGCAACTTAATCGGCTATTCAAATTCAGTCGGTTACTATTTCTGCTAATTGGAGTTCGGAAAGAGGTGTGGATGCGCCATGACAAGGCTAATTGTGTAGACTGCTCCGATTCATTCACCATTACATGCTGTCAAAATGATGGCTAATTCTGTATGCGTATACATTTACATGTTTACGAGTGCATTGGCAAATATTACATGCACAATATCAGCTTTAGTGCTCAGTTATCACCGGCAAGGTCGGAAGCACTCGTTTGTAATTTATCCAAAATTAATAGGTAGCAATCAAGGTCAAGTTTATTGCTTTAATTACTCTCACCTTACATAGTGTGACTTTCAAGGTGTTTAACTGTCAAGACTGATTTTGAGTGGAGCCAAACTCTCAACTCGCTTGTTATAAGGAATTTTGCATGAATAAACCTCTGTTAAATTGAAATTTCAGAATTAACAAAAATTACTTTTAGTCTGTAGCAGATGCTATTTATATTAGAAATTTAAGGGGTGGGTGCAAAACTTTCATCTGTAGCTGATTGCAGTAATGTTACGATTCCATGATATGTATGTTTACTGATTACCTTCCTCGTACATGCATGTAAAGGTTAATGACGCTTCTTCAAATGTTCTCGCAATAGTAATGACATAGGAAATATAATGTTGCATGATACTTATATAGCTCGTTTTTGTGTGGAAATTAAAGACGCATTCTAAAAACCTTCATAAGAATAAAATTTTAAGTAGTCGGAACTTCAGCCACTGAATAAACAAGAATAGAAACCTTAGCTTTCCTTAAATAAGAGAAAATCCAAAAATATTAAATGAGATACAAAGAAAATAAGCATGCAAACTAACTATAGCCAACCTGTATAGAGCTTCTATGCATAATCCTGCCTGGTTTTGAATAAATCGTTAACTTCAGGCACACTTCCAACTGATATCGTTAAAATCTCCAGCAATGAGACTTTTAATGTTTTCTCTTTCTATATTCTAATAATTGTAGCCGATCAAGAGTTTATCCAATTGTTCGAGCGACATGCTGTATATAAATTTATACGATTGGCAGTGGATGCGATAAGAGAATAAAATCAAATTCTCAGTAGTTTTAACTGCCAAAGTAAATGATTGCTCATTTGCACACGCAGCTACTTAATCAAAAGATATGCTTTCAATTGTGAGACATTACAAACGTAATTAACAAATACTTAATCAGATGAATATATTTATTATTTTATGGTTGCACTTTGTAGGCCATTATAAGTATTTTAAGAATGACATCAGAATTATAAATAGCCAAATTAGTTCGTAAGTTCGAGCTAATGAATAACAGTAGAACGCATTGTAGAGTTACAAATAGTTGATCTTACGTAGATTCCTTTTCAGCGATACAGAGATCTAGATTGCTTTTGTCAGAGTACAGCAGAGTAAACTCATAACTACATTACAACGAAAGGAAACAAATGACAAAGGCCTTCGGATAATTACATACCTATCCTGGAATCATTATAGATGAATGTACAACTGGGAAGTAAATGCAAATATAATCAATACAATAATACCGATGAGGCCACAATTATATATAACAGCAATAAGATAACAATAAGACACATTACCTTTGATACCACAAGCTGTCATTGGAATTGACGTTTCCCTTACTGATACGAGTAAAAAAAGGTATGTGTTGCTAGGCAACACTTTTAATTAGTAGGTTTTTAAGTACTTTTACGACCGAGGAACTAAAAGTAAGTTCTACTTGTTCGCCTATAGACGCAGACACGCTATTGACTGTAGACACAACATTCACAACACAACAGAGGTGCGAAGCTTTATCGCTGCAGGCTGTCACAGAAGTACAATGACATCTTGCTCCAGCTTTAGATCTTCCACATGAGCGGGCAGAGGGATACCCTGCAGTCCTTTATTCGTTGGTAAATATTAAACGTGAAATTAACGTGAAACGTAAATCACTCCTTGAAAATATTACTCACTCACGTTCACCGCCCGATTTTAAAATAGTACTCACGTTCACGATGGGGCCCGCCCTGACCCACCGTAACCCGACTGTTTCCACGTCACACGCCCATCCCTAGTAGAAAGCTAGAATTCCTCGAATACGTCATTAAGAAACAAACGACGCTATGATCTACAACAACTGATGTTGCAGAGAAAGAAAAGTCTGTCCGTAAAACGCATCTCTTCGTAAACTAATATCAGGAGATTGTTTTTTGTTGACAACGCAGTGAATCGAATAAGGATGGTCATGATGATAGCCAACATCGATCAACAAATAACCACAAGAAGAAGATGCCACTTGACAGATATCTCTAAAATACAAATTAGCAACGGAATCATCTATTATTTCACAATGTGTTTAAAAAGATGGACAGGTAGTCTTCCTCGGTGGAAACGCTTCCGTAAAAGTCGAAGTAGACCAAGCTATGCCTAAAAAACTTCAAAAAGATTAACTTTTGTCACTACAAGCCAAACCCAAATTCATAGTTTCGTGTTAAAGCCTCGAACCTTTAGTTCATACGAACCTTATTTTCGCTTATTTCGCTTTGCAGTTCATTTATGTTCGTCGAAATTTAATTCTTCGTACGCTTGTTTTATAAGTCAAGCTTTGTTCATCCCTCGCATGCAAATCTGCTCCTATATCGTTTTACTGAGTTACTGACGCCAGTCAGACGGCTGTGATTTACTTGGGATTCCCCTCTTTAAGCGAAATTTAGTTTTATCATGCTGGAACATTTTCCGCGAGACCCTCGAGTAAAACAAGAAACGAGTAAAGTAACTCCTTCGTGATCTGATTACGCGCCCGCATCTTAGGCAAAGGTATCAATCAGTGCCTGGTCCTCGAACCGTTCAGAGGTCGTTGATTCCGGCGGAGCTTTGGCCTCGTTGAAATTCGAAAATTATGTTAGCGGTCGTCAAGCCCCTGTGCAAGTGTCGTGAAATATTTAGCAATGGCTTTCTTCTATATCGTGGAGCTGGCTACCTCCAATTACGCTGATAGCGGGTTATTAATTGAAAAACCTCGTTGATGTGCTAAATCATCATCGTAGTGAAGTCACGAATTGTCGTACCGAATCTACTTACCGTAGGTGCTTCACTCTTCCCGTTCCGGGGATTTAATGTCGTACACCTGCTTGAATACCGCCCTTATGCAATTTCCCTGTCGTTCTTTTCGAGGTATAATTAAGGTGCGACACGTAGCTAGAATTGGACATCATTACGTAATGTCTGGATTTTTTAAATCAAGGTATTTGTTGATTTAATAGTGTTTATAACGCCTAGAAATTTATGGTGAAGTGTTGTCTTGACCGTCGGACCATGATTGATCTAAATCGTTAGATGTTGAACAATACCGTCCAGTTTTAATGTTTATATGCTGTTTTGCATTGTAAGTTCCAGTAAACATTCTTGTTGTCTCACTATTTGAGTGATTGTTGATAATTGCGATCATATAACGTAGCCCTTTTAGTGCCAACTTTAACGTTATTACTGTTTGCAATGTAGCTGCGTCGGTTGTCATTGTACCGCTGTGTTTAGTTTAAACGTTGCAATTTAACCTAACTAACCCCTTTTGTCTATTATTTTTAACTGTAATCAGTAAACTTTTTCATGTTAATTGTTATTCACATACTTTAGTACTTTAGTAGAGTTTATTGTTAATTATTTACGTTTTTCATTGGTGTTTGCATGTACTTTTATGTTTTGTTTTAATGAACAGGAATTCAGATAATGTAAGCAAGTGCAGCTAAAGGTAGGTTCGATTTAGCTGTTGTAGATGCCACCTCAAACTGTGCCAAGGTAGAAGTAGAAAGGTGTAGCACTCACTTCCACATTCAGAGTGCGTTCACCTGTGTTGCTGATTTTGTTTTTCCGAACTAGTCTGAATGTGGTGGCGCATTAATATTTAACATCTTTTATCTCGTTAAATGGAATTGTAGCCCTGATTCAAAGGTCGTAAAGAACCTACCCTCTCGCTGAGCGTTTCCAAGCCGAAGCAACCTTTTGTTACCGTTCATCGTAACGGAGTTGGAGCTACGTATCCGGTTAAAGTTCCCGATTCGGTCGTTTTGATGTCGTTAAAGTCATTTTTTATGGGTAACAATATAAACACAACGTTTAACGAGATGTAAATAAAAATAAAACCATTCAGTTACATTTATATAAGTGCTCTCAATTCTACGGAAACCAGAAACCCACGCTCATCTTTATTAGGGTTAACTATCGAAAGGGCAAGTACCATACCAAATAAATTAAAAACAATTTAAAATCGCTGCAGTATATACATTTCGTACATGTTCATATATTTCGTTCACTATATAATAAACGTTATCCACTCCTTCTTTCCTTTCGCCATAGTTAATGCTAGAGCCATCGTGAATCCTCTGTCTCCTACTATCTTCGCTATACTTCGGTCCTATGTTATCTTTGGTGTTCCCCTATTTTCCCCTTTTTTTTACTTTTAGCCTTCCAAACTGTTTTGATTGGTCTCTTGTCCTCCATTCGTTTGAGGTGTCTATATCATCTTAGTTCATCTTGCTCTTTAGCCTCTTCATTAACACTCAACTTTCGCAACCAATCGTCAGTATAGGTACAAATACAGTTCCGTATATGCTCCGTTTTGCAGGAAACTATTTCTGAGGCCGTGGTACACCTTCGATGCACTCTCTATTCTATCATTGATTTATTCACGATTTTCTTTACTATCTAATCGTATTCCCATGTATTTAACAGTATCAACTTGTTCTATTGCGTTTCCATTAACGTAATATTGACTTTTGCATCTGATTTCCCACTAACCATGATTTTAGTGTTCTCTTCATTTCATAAAATAAAGAGGTATTTAACTAACAACGAAATCTGTCTCAAATAGAAGCAAAAGATTGTTACTAAACCTGTTACGGAGATAAATTCATCGGCGAAGCATACTATAAAAATGTCTCAGAATAATCTCACAATGACTTTTGTTAATTTGGCTTGGAGCCGTTCCCACGTTGCAAAAGCAAACAGAAAGCGCATTCCTAGATCTTTTATAAGAGTGATATAATAAAAAAGGCCCCCGTTCTAAAAGCAGCTCAATCGATTTTTTTCCTTACAAAGACTTAACTTGGTGTGGAATAGATGTGCATACTGAAACAAAACAGGCAGTATAATGGAAGAAAGGGTTTGAGATTAGACATATATATCATCTTTCGAAAAAAATCTTAAATGTAAACATTGTCAACCGAGCCTCGGAATCTGATGACGAAAACAAAAGACAAAAAAGATCATAAGGATATCATTATCCTTGGCGAATAATGAAGAAAAAGAAAGGTACAGAGGACAAATCTATATACATCGATATGCGTATACTAGAGTGGGGTGGAGTTAAGAATTTCTTCTTTCGGCATTCCACCCTACTATGAATGTAGTAGGGTAGCCGTAATAGTTGTTTAATAAATAGAGAATTCTGAAAACACATAAATGGCAACATTATTTAGGGGGAAATAGAAATTAAAAGAACACGGAACCTAAGGTCAATAATTGACTAAAGTAGGGACAAGAAATCAGACGACGTGCGCCACCAAACAAATTTTAGTGACATCATAAATACCACCATTAGATTTACAAAACCGATATTTATTTTCTTCTTTACAGCTCATTTGAAATCATGCGTTTGGTTTAAGCTTAATCAATTATCAATGGAAAATTAACAATTTAAGCTAAACTAAAATTTGCTTGGTGGCGCACGTCGTCTGATTTCTTGTCCCTACTTTATGTCATTGCGAAACAAGAGACTAGTCTGAAAGTTATGGATGTAAGAGTAATGCGAGGTCTAAAATGCGGTTCTGGTCATCATCTTTTCGTGCCTAACATCCACTTTCTCTATAAACAAAGAAATATAATACCACAAAAATAAAAAGATGAGAAAGTAACTGAAATGTACAATGTCTGCTATAACCTTGATGGCTTTCTAAATGACTCAACAAAGTTCTTATATTATTTCAGTTTAGCAGGCCAACTCGCATTCTTGCAAGACGAATCTCCAAATAAGTAACTGGTGTGCAAATAAGACGATCCATATTCACGAAGCAGCTACAGAACCCTAAGAGAGAAATGGAAATACACAAAAAATGTCTATTACAGAGGCTTACTGACTGAATACTTGACCCAGTTTCTGGAAGAAAGTGATCAAAATGACAAAGGAATGGAAGAAACGAAAAAACTGAGGAACATATACCAGATGTATCAGTATGGGAGATAAGTAATGGAAGCACTAACAAAGATGAAAAATTGGAAGTCAATACTTGCTGGAAATACAAAAGTTGAACTAATCACGGTAATACCTGTAGTTATAATCGAAGTGCTAGCAATAATCCTTAACTAGCGTCTTCATGGCAGCCAATCACTTACTACATTAAAAAAATCGGTCATAACAATGATCTACAAAAAAGGTAATAGGCAATACTATTAAAACTACCGGGCTGTGTGCCTTATGTACTCAGTGGCAAGATCCTATATATCTCTGAAGGGCGAAATGGCTTTAAAGCCGAGAGATCTTGTATATATAGTATTTTTACGCTCAAAAACCTCCTTAAAAATAGGAAGAAAATGAAGGCCCGAAATCTATCCGAAACGAAACTATAAGAGAAACTATGAACGTGGAATGAAACATCTTAGACGAGATGTGCAGCAAGAGGCTGATATGATATGGTTATCTAAAACGTATGAATGACAACCTATGGCCTAAGAAAGTGTTCAGCTACAAGAAACGGAATCAATAGGTCTCCTAGGGGGGTGACTGTCTTGGGCGAAAATTCTAGTGGGTGGTAAGCGAGATGCGATAATGTAATTTGTAGAATTTCGTTATTCGTCACTGCCATCTAAAAAGCTTAATAACTATTGTTCTCTATAATATAACTTTACAAGTGAATGCCAATACAAGCAATGGAGAAATTTACCAAATTACATAAATATTTTTAACGAATTTCACATATAACCGTTAAAAGGTATAGAATTTAAAAATAGAAACGTCTAAATTACTACTTCCAAGCACTTGTTGCAATTTAATGGTTAAAGTCGGCCTCTAGTTTGAGGGCTAATTAATTTACACAATTTTTAGAGATTGGAACGTTATTTTACAAGATTCGATGAGATAATTCTCGTGTAATAGTTTAGTTTGTAAAGTTTTATATATCTTTGAAGGACGTCCCTTTTGTGAATAAACTTATAGTGATTTTATTATTTGTATTTAACTAAATGCATACCTTAAAATGCCTTGACAATTTACTTTACCAGTCGATGGACTCTTGATCAGTTCTTCTGTTGCATGAAGATGTTGTTAAATTAAATAAATGTATCTAAAGTGCTTATTTTGTCTAATATTTGTGGGTTCTCATAAAATAAGCCACCATTTTACTCAAATAAAGTAGAATAACAGCTCTTACAGTGAACGAACCTTATGTAAGGGAAGATTCTTGGTTTCTGAAACTTAAGTTTATTCACCTTTGTTTATATTTGGAGTTCAGAGTAGTAGATATCTTAACAACAGTGGATGTTTGCTATATTCACACTTTGTACCATCACAACATAGTGTTTATTAAATAATAATATAATCAGCAAGTTAAGTTATAATAGAAAGGTTTGTTGTACTCCTACTGAATGGTGTGTCCATTGTAAGGAATTAAGCTACTATGCCCTCAAAAAATATTGTAAGAAGTTATATAGCCAATATTAAAATCAAATTTCGGCTTAGACCACGTTGTTTTTGTAGATCAACCCAACAATTGTTGTCTTTGAGTACCTTACATCTTGTGAACTCAAACACGGATTTTTGTAACAATTATTGTGTTTGTTGATGGGTCGTGAACATTGCAAGCCACCCATGTTCTGAGAGCAATTCTGACTTTGATGATGCAAGTTGCAATATCTTGCAAAACGTTGGTAGACCAGATCATAGCTGACTTGTAAGGGTTTATGAGCCCCAGAGGAACGTAATTATTATGTCCTTGTTTGGGTTTACAAGGTAACTATAAAGCAGATAAAGATAAAAATTGCTTAGTATTGATGTATAAAGATGACGCGGTCTAAGCCAAATTTGATTTTAAAATTGATACAGCCTCTAGCAACATATGTAATGTAGCGGATGAACCAAATTAATATATGTTAACTAATTCTACACTCCAACCGTAAGACGTTTTTCTTGCAGCTAAAATAAATAAATTGTGAAGTAGTCCAATGTTTATAAAGCATCGTCTAACTAAGCAAGTTGTGTTCTAGTAATTGCAAGGACGGAATATAACTAAATAAGCGATATTGAATTGAATAGAAAATTTACAGGAGGAAAAAATATCGGACCGGAACGAGTTCGGTGAAAATACAATGTGTAACACGATCTTGAGGAAACTAAAAAACATACAAATCCAACAGAGCTCGGCAGTTTTCTATAAACAGACAGCTTACCACAATGAATTTCGCGATTACCTGTCAACCGAAATCTAGCTTTTGAGAGTTTGGACCAAGGACAATTCTATACAAATAAGGTAAAAAGTCCCACCACCATTCAAAACAAATAGTTCGTTTTGCTTCATCTGCTGTATTTAGAATTAGTATAAATGTAAATCTAATAGTCTAGACGTAATATTAATAGAAGCTTATTCTTGTTTTGCTCTGAATTTACTAGGTTTTATAGAAATTCTATAATAAATAATTTAGGTTGTTAAGCGTCACACCGTGACATGGTTATTGTATTTCCATTTGAATGCAAGTTGTAACTGGAACTAACTGGTTTTATCTCTAAACTGAATCCTCGACTAAGATAGGACATTAGGTAACCTGCAATATGCAAAATATAATTGAAACTTTCATATTACTGTTTTAGTGCTATAAGGTTTATCATTAATATAGTGAAGGTGTAGAGGATATCACTTCGGCTGATTTTTTTTTAATTTCCAGTACTATAATTAATTTAGTATAAAGTCATTGTTCTATCGAATGCCCAAGTTTAGATTTCAGTTTAATTAATTCAATTTTAAATCTCATTTATTGGCGTCCGAGCCAAGAATAGCAGTTCCGAAGTGATTTTAAGATCGCGTTCAGCGATCCGGAAATTAATTACTCAAGGATCAATGCCTAATTAAAGAAATATTCGAAGCGTAGTCACATTACGAAGTTATCCTTAAGTTCTCACTAGCGATGCCACCATCGACTAGAAACTTGGAACTAGCTATAACCGCTTTAATCTGCAATTAAAGCCGCAAAACACGCCCGCTTCCTTTATTTTTTTTCGGTTAGGAAACCTTCTAGTTTCCCACCGCCTCCGCCGATCGGGCGACGTTTTCAAGGTAGAGATTCGATTTCGGAAACGCTTTGAAGTCTAATTCGTCAAATTGTTTTATTGCACATGCGGGAACTGGCTGGTTATTTCGGATGCTCAGGTCGCCAGACACGAAAGGGGAAGCCTTCGAACCTCGCAGTTGGTTTAGTTGAGAGGGTCGTGTACACAACGTCGACTGCCCACAACGTCGACCAGGTATTTTGAACGCCCACAACGTCGACCGTGCCCACAACGTCGACGAAGGTTTGTTGGCCACAGCGTCGACCGTGCCCATAACGTCGACCTGTCTTCAGAGACACAACGTCGACCGTGCCCACTACGTCGACTCGTATAAAATGACGCTACGTACATCGCGGCGGTAGCGTCGCGGGCGACATTACCCGAAACATACAAGACTTTGCAGCGCCGCATCGTCGACTCTAGAACACGTATATGGAACGAAGGACGCAACGTCGACCATGCCCATAACGTCGACCCGCCTTAAGGGACACAACGTCGACCGTGCCCATATCGTCGACTCGTCTTGAGGGACGCAACGTCGACCGTGCCCACATCGTCGACTCGTCTTGAGAGACGCAACGTCGACCGTGCCCATATCGTCGACTCGTCTTGAGGGACGCAACGTCGACCGTGCCCATAACGTCGACTCATCTGTAGCTACGTCAGGGCTTAATATGATTTTACCTACCCCACGCATTCATTTTTTTTCTATGCCGTAGATACATTTTGAATAAATTATCGTATAGTGTTACCTGTTTGACAGAATTTGTTGGACCTTCTATATTATAAAGCATTATACACCAGTCCGCAATTCTGTAGCTACGAATAAACCAACAATATAATATCACTATCACTTTCTTAATGTGAAAATTATATTACTTCTTTAACAAAAAATCTGGTGTGATAAACGCACACAACTTCCTTTTACAGTGATATCATTAGCCCAAAATTTTATTTTAAATTTTTAAGCATTTTGTCAAAATTTTCAAAAATTACAAATTTTGCAAAAACGGTACAAAATAAAGCGTTAGGATTTTAAGCTGCATTCAAAAATGTAATAACATACAGGGTGTTCTATTTTAAATAGGAGTTAATAAAAAAAATTTAAAAAAAAACAAAAGAAACCCATTTTAGAAGTATTCGACTGGAAAATCACCTATCTCACATCAATACACATTAAACATGTAATAAAAATGTGAAGTTTGAAAAAAATCGTTGGAACGGTTTTTGAAAAAATCTAAAAGAAAACTGAAAAATCACAAAAGTAAACACCTACTTCCGGTTATGCGATTTTCTTCAAAAGCTTGCTGTCTCATCTACATAGTACACAAAACTTATATATGAAGTTTCAACGCCATACCTCTTTTCGTTTTTGAGATATTCTGTTCACAGACACACAGACAGACCAATGAAAAGAAATATGTTTATCCTCAACCGGGTGCAAAGTAGCCTATTCTAGCCCGAGGGCGCAAAGTAAACCATTCTCGCCCGAGGGCGGAAAAGTAAATTTTTCTGACCATGTTTACGTAGTTGCTACGGAAATGCAGCTTGCTTTTATTAGATCCTGGTATTATGATTTTTAATGTTAATAGTTGGAAAATCTTTACGTATAAAAATAAATCGCACCACGTCTTTTCGGTTGAGGATAAAATTATGTATATATATCTCTGGCGCAAGGGCGATTTCATCCCTTGATGATTTACAAACTATCATCGCGGACTGAAATCGCTTACCTTGCGCCCTTGATATATAAACTACTATTTTTGGGTTCAGGGGACTCTAAAACGTGAAGATCTGTTGAAAACTCAATTTCGAATTTTTGGGGTGAATCCAATACTTCCTTTATTGTAAACGGAAGTAAAAATTTACAGGGATGCTGGTTTTAGATTTTTTCTACCTTCATTTGTTGCTGAATAGTGGCGTCATCGGAGGTTTTTTTTTAAATAGAACAATTCCTACATATTTTCTAGTACCATTTAATTGAGATTTTTTGTTTTCAGCTTTATAACACTTTTATACCATTTCACAAGAAAATCTGTGATATCAATAAACGGTGTTTGTTGAGGGTCATTTAATTGATGTAATGTAAGAATCGTTAATTCAACGAAATAAAAATACTCCCTACTTCAATAACTAATAATTTATTGTAACAAAAAGCTTTATTTAATATAAATATTAACAGTAAGTACTGTTAATGAATATCACTTCGAGAGATTCTTTTGAGAAAATAGAGCTGTATTTTGGAACTATTTAACAGGAAACATAAAAATTTGCCAAAACGTCAAAATAACAGATAATAAATGCAAATTTTTTTTTAAATATTTTTTTTAGTCTCTTTTTAGTTCCCTTATTCGATAGTAGAAAAAATCATGTGCGAAACACGTAGGAACAGTGTCTTTTTCTACGATGAAAAGCTTATTTGAAATTCGTATTTTCGATATACCCCCTGATTTACAATTTCAACAAGATCGCACTATGTTTTCGATATTTACGGACAGTCATTTTTTTAAACCAATTTTTTTGGTTTCTAGATTGCCACAGCATGTATTTCCGTAAAAATGTGGATTATGAAAATAATTTTCAACAGTTCAAGGGAATACTTCCTATATCCAAGGTATGCGAAAGTAAGAATCAGCTTACAGTTTGGATCATTAAAGCAAGATGTTTATCAAAATTAAGCGAAAATCCCAATCTGCCTTAATGACTACTGCTGAACAATCTTGAAAGAATTTTCGACAGCTGGTTAAATTGACCAATAAGACGTTTCAACACAAATAAATAATGAGTGGAGAAAAATATCCAAAATCAAGCTAACGATTCGCACCAAAATAGTTTCCAAGTTATCTTCGTACGGAATAACCACAGTATTGTATTTATTTTGATCGAATTTATAACTACTGTAACTATAACCATGGAAGTGAAAGTAGTACCTGGTCACAGACACGGTTCGGTTTATTACACTTGTGCAGCAGATAGCGGTTTTTTTATAGAATAAACAAAACAAAAAATGGCAAACATTTTTTGAGATGCGTCGAAAAGGATTGTCCGGCGAGAGCGTGCCGTGACGATTTAGTTTTTATAAAACTTGGCGAGGGGCACAATCATCTTCAAGATGAACAAAAGGAAGACGCATTACAATTAAAAGCGTCGATGTTGGACGAAGCTTGCGCCACAAGTGAAAGTGTGAAGGGCATATTTGTAAGAAGAAGTGCCAGGTACGTATCTAATTTTTTTCTACCTCTGTGCAAAAATTTGAATGGCTACCTATGAAAACAGTCGATTTATGTTTTGTTTTGTTTTACTTTCCCATACCCATGAAGGCATAGGAAAATATTGATATCATGAAAATTTTCGAAATCGAGAGCTCAAAAAACGGGTTTAGAAAAAATGTCTGTCTGTGGGTAACGCGCTACAACTGAAACCAGTGGACCGATTTTGATGAAATTTTAAATAAAGAAGTATATCGAAAATTCGTCGAGAAAATATGTTTTTTCGGCTTTAACGCCCATTTACTCAAAAACCAGTTGTCTGTTTAATGGGGATCAACTACAACTTGCTTGACAGCCCTTTGAGGGCAGCATACCATGAAATGAGATTAATGTCAAAAGAGAAACGATCGTAATGACACGTCTCCAGACTTTTTGAAATATTCTAATGTATGAGAAAGTCTAGGCAAACGGCTTGGTTCATTTTTAGAAATTTCTCTGCTTTTGTGGACCTTCGCTTCACGTAAAACCTGGGTTTACGCAGCTTTTACCTGAAGTGAAAGACGCGAGCTTATTTTAGGACTACGGCTTTCCATTAAAATAACCAATAACATCTAACCGGCAATTAATTAATAACTTCCAGAATTTTGTTTTAGCACCCCAGCCGACGCACAGTGGGCGATTCGGAGGTAACTTTTCCAACAATCAAAGAACTCTTGACAAAATCAAGATATCGTAGTAATTCTTTCGGGAGGCTACAGTTTAGTTGTTGCCGCATAAGGTAAAAATAGTCCGCTACTGATTGTGATATTATTTGACCTTGACATTTTAAGGTTAAACATGGCTTTTTTGAAGAAAAACAGATTTTGACGAGTAAAAAATGCCTAAAAGTATGATCCAACTATGTTTTTGTCAGGGAATTTGAAAAATTTAACATGCTTGATAACAAAAACATAGTTGGATCATACTTTTAGGCATGTTTTACTCGTCAAAATCTCTTTTTTTTCAAAAAAGCCATGTTTAATCTTAAAATTTTAATGTTAAACAATACCACAATCAGTAGCGGACTATTTTTACCTTATGCGGCAACAACTAAACTGTAGCCTCCCGAAAGAATTACTACGATATCTTGATAGTGTCAAGAGTTCTTTGATTGTTGGAAAAGTTACATCCGAATCGCCCACTGTGCGACGTTGCCAGCAAATTGGCCCCTCCAGCTACAGTCAAATCTATGCGACGTTGTCGACGGAAAGTTCAACCAGACATGCCAAGAAGCTTGGAAGAATTTGGTGAAATTTGTCGCACAAACGTTAGATTTGGCCAAATCGATGGTAAAACCTTTCATATAGGCACGTCGGGCAGCGGAAACTCCCTGTCAGTGCTTTTTTTGGCAGAAGGGCTAAGGCACTTGATAACTGCATCGACAGAAGTCCATCTAGATGGTACCTTTAAAACCCGGCCGCATCATCCTACCAGCAGTCAATTGTTAACCATAATGGTAGTTCACTACGGATTTGTAAGTATTTGTGGTTTCATTTTTGATCAAGAATAATAATTATTATCATTCTTATTCCTTGTTAGGCGTTTCCTTGCGCGTTCGCATTGATGTCGTCTCGAACAACAAGATAGGGAATAGTTACCAGGTTAGGGTTTCCGTCAGTTTTGACACAAACTGACACAAAACCTAACCTGCTAACCTCGAATTTGACGTACACTTAAAATTGACAGCATGATAACCAACATTAACAGTGCTAACCTAAGATAAAAATATCACGATCATTTATGGTCGCCCGGTATTAAGAGTGCTACAAACGTCGCTTTTGACACTAGAAACAGTGCAAAAAGTTGACATTTTGGCACGATCGTAGAAAAAGACACTGTTCCTACGTGTTTCGCACATGATTTTTTCTACTATCGATAAAGGGAACTAAAAAGAGACTAAAAAAGGTATTTTAAAAAAATTGCATTTATTATCTGTTATTTTGACGTTTTGGTAAATTTTTATTTTTCGTGTTAAATAGTTCCAAAATACAGCCTACTTTCTCAAAAAAATCTCTCAAAGTGATATTCATTAACAGTAAGAAACTTACTGTTAATATTTATATTAAATAAAGCTTTTTGTTACAATAAATTATTAGTTATTGAAGTAGGGAGTATTTTTATTTCGTTGTATTAACGATTCGTACATTAACATCAATTAAATGACCCTCAACAAACACCGTTTATTGATATCACAGATTTCCTTGTGAAATGGTATAAAAGTGTTATAAAGCTGAAAATAAAAAATCTCAATTAAATGGGACTAGAAAATATGTAGGAATTGTGCTATTTAAAAAAAACCTCCGATGACGCCACTATTCAGCAACAAATGAAGGTAGAAAAAATCTAAAACCAGCATTCCTGTAAATTTTTACTTCCGTTTACAATAAAGGAAGTATTGGATTCACCCCAAAAATTCGAAATTGAGTTTTCAACAGATCTTCACGTTTTAGAGTCCCCTGAACCCAAAAATAGTAGTTTATATATCAAGGGCGCAAGGTAAGCGATTTCAGTCCGCGATGATAGTTTGTAAATCATCAAGGGATGAAATCGCCCTTGCGTCAGAGATATATATACATAATTTTATCCTCAACCGAAAAGACGTGGTGCGATTTATTTTTATACGTAAAGATTTTCCAACTATTAACATTAAAAATCATAATACCAGGATCTAATAAAAGCAAGCTGCATTTCCGTAGCAACTACGTAAACATGGTCAGAAAAATTTACTTTTCCGCCCTCGGGCGAGAATGGTTTACTTTGCGCCCTCGGGCTAGAATAGGCTACTTTGCACCCGGTTGAGGATAAACATATTTCTTTTCATTGGTCTGTCTGTGTGTCTGTGAACAGAATATCTCAAAAACGAAAAGAGGTATGGCGTTGAAACTTCATATATAAGTTTTGTGTACTATGTAGATGAGACAGCAAGCTTTTGAAGAAAATCGCATAACCGGAAGTAGGTGTTTACTTTTGTGATTTTTCAGTTTTCTTTTAGATTTTTTCAAAAACCGTTCCAACGATTTTTTTCAAACTTCACATTTTTATTACATGTTTAATGTGTATTGATGTGAGATAGGTGATTTTCCAGTCGAATACTTCTAAAATGGGTTTCTTTTGTTTTTTTTTAAATTTTTTTTATTAACTCCTATTTAAAATAGAACACCCTGTATGTTATTACATTTTTGAATGCAGCTTAAAATCCTAACGCTTTATTTTGTACCGTTTTTGCAAAATTTGTAATTTTTGAAAATTTTGACAAAATGCTTAAAAATTTAAAATAAAATTTTGGGCTAATGATATCACTGTAAAAGGAAGTTGTGTGCGTTTATCACACCAGATTTTTTGTTAAAGAAGTAATATAATTTTCACATTAAGAAAGTGATAGTGATATTATATTGTTGGTTTATTCGTAGCTACAGAATTGCGGACTGGTGTATAATGCTTTATAATATAGAAGGTCCAACAAATTCTGTCAAACAGGTAACACTATACGATAATTTATTCAAAATGTATCTACGGCATAGAAAAAAAATGAATGCGTGGGGTAGGTAAAATCATATTAAGCCCTGACGTAGCTACAGATGAGTCGACGTTATGGGCACGGTCGACGTTGCGTCCCTCAAGACGAGTCGACGATATGGGCACGGTCGACGTTGCGTCTCTCAAGACGAGTCGACGATGTGGGCACGGTCGACGTTGCGTCCCTCAAGACGAGTCGACGATATGGGCACGGTCGACGTTGTGTCCCTTAAGGCGGGTCGACGTTATGGGCATGGTCGACGTTGCGTCCCTCGTTCCATATACGTGTTCTAGAGTCGACGATGCGGCGCTGCAAAGTCTTGAATGTTTCGGGTAATGTCGCCCGCGACGCTACCGCCGCGATGTACGTAGCGTCATTTTATACGAGTCGACGTAGTGGGCACGGTCGACGTTGTGTCTCTGAAGACAGGTCGACGTTATGGGCACGGTCGACGCTGTGGCCAACAAACCTCCGTCGACGTTGTGGGCACGGTCGACGTTGTGGGCGTTCAAAATACCCGGTCGACGTTGTGGGCAGTCGACGTTGTGTCCAGGTCCGAGTTGAGATTCCTGAGATGCCTTACGAGCGCTTTGATTAACCCCTCGGTGAACGAATTGGGTCTATTAGACCTACAGAAAATGTTGTAGTTTTCTTTGCGAAACCTTTTCGTTGGTGTAAGTTCATACAACTTTTAGGAGTATTACGAACTTGAATTACGTACATTTATTTGTAAAAATTAAGAGATCCCAATTAAGTATCTGAATAAACCCTCCATAATTATTTTACTCCCTTTCTCATTTCTCATTTACTAAAAATATGTCGAGAAATGAGGACATAAAATACATTATTTTGAATTTGCATTTGAAACAGTAATATTTTTTGTCTAACCCTGATAATTTTGGAATAAATTCGAGAGGTTCTTAATAATCAACTTGTTAGGTCATTTTGGTATTTTAAATAGCCACCTAGGCTTTAGGGCAGCGTGCTCGTATGCTAAACCCTTTTAGTTCTTTATTTGGCTCCATCGCGTAATTCCAGAATCATGATTTCGCACATATTTGGCCCCAAACGCAGCATTTCCCGTCGGTTGGAGCTCCCCTCTGATGGCGCTGTGGCAGCCGAGCGTATCGCCCGCAAGAATTCCGAATCTTCTAGAAAGCACGCCGTTGAGGCGTGATACCATTGGTGCCGGCATTAATTTGTTTCATTTTATCGTCCCGCGATTGGCTGCCGAGGGTTAGTCACGTGGGGACGCGACCAAGGTGACCTTTGCCAGCGCTTCCCTCTGGGCATTCAGCCGAGAGCCGTCGATCGAGTAAGAGGTCGGATAGTGTGTGCGTTCGTACGGCGCTCCCGCCCTTGGCGGGGGCGTCAGTCTTTTTCCCGGCGAGTGCTGCTTCAGCAATTATGTGACAAACGTTTTCGCCTTAAGGGCAGTTAACCGCAGTCCGTTGCAGAGAACGCTCGTGTGGTGGTTGTGAGTGAGAGTTTCGAATTGTCTTCGGCGTAGCGTGGGTGTTTTTGAGCCCAGTTCCTGCTTCCGTAAGTAAGGGGTCGTGCCCCCTTCATCTCGACCTACGAGGATCTGTCCCGCAGAACGAAAGTGGCCCATTTTTCGTCGTCCCGTCGTACGCGTCCTGACTCGCTTCATGTCGCCATTAAGGCGGATGTGCACTCGTCCCTATAGCCGTCGAACATCGAAGGTACCTGCCACCTAAGACTGCAGCCTGTCGCAACTCGACTGTACCAGGCTCCCTAACTGCCTACATTATTAAGGTATGTGTCTTTGAACTGATTACCGCTGTGAACGCGAGCGAACCGTCACATCTCTGGTGCCTACAGGCACTGTCGTCATATTTGTCCATGTCGCGAGTGCTAATTTGATCTTTGCTGTTCGCTGCATAAGGCGTCGCGCCAGCATATTTGTGCATTCATTTAGGATCGCAGACTGTCCATGTCGCGAGTGCTAATTTGATCGTTGCTGTCCGCTGTATAAGGCGTCGCGCCAGCATATTTGTACTCATTACTGCTCATTACTGTTCATTACTGTTCATTACTGTTCAACATATGTCGCTAAGTTTAGAGCGCGCGCCAGCTGGTGTCCTTAGTTATAATCCATTTATAGATATAGTGCGACGCACTCTGCTGCCCCATTGTAAACCCGTTAGTCAATACATGATTTGTTAGCTAAGGGAACTATTGTTTTGTTTCGACTTGTGCATGTTCTGTTTCAGATAAGCGCCCCCTTCATTGTACAGATTATTGTGCGACGGAACGAGGGAGCTTTGAGCGTACAGGTGGGTAAGACAGCTGCGTAGTCGCGGTCGGATTGACACCTAATTACAATCCTTGCATAAGGCAATCCCGAAGTTGTTATTTGACCTTGCAATTCTTGAGTAATCCCATCGGCGGAGTATTTTGCGTGCTTCGCTCCCCTCTAACCGTCCAGGCCCGGTTAGCCGGGTTAAGACAGGCTTGGTGGCGCCCTCATGATTTCGACATACCCTAAATAGATATTATGCCACAACACGCTTGCCCAGAACGTATCGTGTGACTCACACCCGACTCCCTGAGCGTTCCAGCCGTGGCCTATTAGCCTATTTCGAACCGATTTCAGGGCAAGTGTGCCAGTTTTTCAGGACTGATTCCGTGGTGCGATGCTCACCTTGGGTGGGTGTCGTAAAGTTCTTTTAATACCGTAACAAACTTATTTAAAAAATATACTTAAATTTAGAGTTTTGAACAGACCTGTTTAACTGAAACTGTCACTTTTATGTTGACATTGGTTTGCGAGCGAAGGGTCATTGATACTTTTTAAATGGAAGTACAAATTCTACAATCATCGTGTTCGAAAACCACTAATATACAATGGGGTGTCTTCGAATTTGTAAGCTTTTAAATGCTTTAAAAGTAAAAAGGCCAACTACTAAACAAGCAGCTGGAGCTTTGACAAGTAATTTACAGATTAAATACAGCTAAATTTGAATACTGGACTTAAATATAATATTTAAATTATCTTTGAGAATTGAAATAATTTGCATTGTCAATGATGCCATCATAATAGAAATAAAATTACAATATACTTTTTAAATAGTTAACCGAAAAATAAGACATTTTTTTTGTGCAACGATGATGAAAAGTTCATTTTTGCGGACGTAATTACTGCTGCAAAATTTGTTTTCGCGGCCGTTACTATTTCGCGGCCACTGTTATTAGTAATTTATCGGCAAGGTTGCACAAAAATGATAATCCGTTTTGATTATAATATGCATTGTTATTACAGAAAAATGCTATGTATGCTACGTTCGCGAAATGTTTGGCTTCCTTGGAATAATTTGGCGAACTTCTTCTCGCCGGCTAAACATTCCTCGGAACTCCAAACAGTCAATTCGTGACCTAGATATGTAAGTCACTATTGTTAACCTTCAAATTTTATTTTCTAATCGTGTAGTGGTACTATCGATCGTCTTTAAGCGCACTTTATTGACAATTCCTCATTTTGAAGATGAAAAAGTTCTCCAACATGTCATTATCACTGCAACTGTTCAAAATGGCTTTCTATGAATTAGGATTATGTAAAAATGTAATTAGAAATGTGACTCTCTATATACAAAGGAGTAGCGGTAGAAGATAAACGACGCCGCTAAAAGAGGAATCAAAGTGTAGGAAAGAGTAGAATTGTGAGGAAAACCAATAAATGTGGTTTAATATAAATTGTAAGGGGGCCAAAGAATAGCGCAATTCCGTAAATATCGACTCTTCGAGAAAAACTATGAATACCAAAGTTATTGGTACTTTAATTCTCTACAACTTCTGTTCTTATCCTTTATACGTTTATACGCTAAAGTCAAAATTATAGGAGAGAATGCATTTTATTTTATCCACACTTCTTCGGCCCTACGTCGAAAAATATCCATTATACGGAAAAGAAGAAAATTGCGAAAACTAATTTTTGCAATTTCAGCGATTTTTTTTTTACATATTGAGTGAACTAGCTCTGTTAGCATCAATGGCCAGCA
Organism: Agriotes lineatus; assembly: GCA_940337035.1. Classification (NCBI taxonomy): domain Eukaryota; kingdom Metazoa; phylum Arthropoda; class Insecta; order Coleoptera; family Elateridae; genus Agriotes; species Agriotes lineatus. The sequence continues at coordinate 47,147 of CALNHX010008123.1, forward strand.
GGCCAGGTCAGGAAGACGGCGTGCAGCTCTTTAAGTACTAAAAAATATTAAAAGCCAAAAAGGCGCCAACGAATCTTTACCAACTAACTACAAGTGAGTACAAGTATTGAACTGAGTATTCGTAAGCTTAGTAGAGCATAATTTTCTGAAAGAAAAGCTGAAATCAGGCACACGTAGCATTAACAAATAATAACACCAAATGCTAATATCGCATTATATAATCACAAATTAAAATAGCATTTATTACACATTTCAGGTAATTATTAGTACAAATATCAGGTAACCATTAGCCAATTGAAGGTTAATTAATAGTAAAATTTTTATACAATTATTGACCAAGTTAAGGTGCACCTCAATAACATTATGTTTGCGAGGACAAAGGCTTACACAACAGTCCTAACAAAGGTACAAACATTCACAACAGTTTAAAATTAAATGCGGTTACAATTAACCTAGACTACGTGGTTGGGAATTGAATTATTCAGGTATGTAGTTCGTAAAGCAAACTGTACAATAGCAGCCAACATCCGAATTGGTAGCAATCAAGTGAGCGGCTAACACTGGTTTACTGATTGCATCTTGTATAATTTGACTTGAAATAAAGGAAGATGAAACCTGAACTTAGCTTTCTTTGAACCCTTTCTGCACGCTATGTAGTAGTCCAAATAAGCGAAAGTTTACACATCCGAAAGTCGGAATGCAGGTGATAACAACTCGAACCAGATCAAGGTGGCGCGCTCGGTCGCGGAGATGGCGTTTCAAGGGCAATGCTGAACCTATAAGTTTCAGAGGCCCCAGACTGGTTGCTGAAGAAAACTCATGAATGCTTTGAATAAGAATCCGCGCAAGCAGTTCCGAAAGAACTTAACCCAGATGAATTTAGGCCATGTGTAGCTGATGACCCCTAGGTCCAAGAAAGCAACTCTCCACAGAACTGCCCGGGCTACAACAATCCGCAACTTCTGCGGGGGTACTAACCAAAACAACCATCTTCTGTAAGTCTGTAAAGCCACAGGACAATTTCAAAAACGGTACAACCACGTCCCATTACGGCGTTCCACAGACATTAAAAATATAGACGGCCCACACACCGAGCTGTGAAAATAGTAGAAGAGCCATCTAAACATAACAACTCACTCGATAAACAACTCCACTAAGTAAATTTGATAATATTATCCACGTTTCCAAGCAGCGTAAACAATTCTATAAAACAGTAGTGCGGTCAGTAGTTACTTACAAGAGTGAGTAAGTTGTGAATATTGAATAAGTGAGATCAGAAAGCACTGGAAGTATGGGAAAAGAGTGTTGGATGTATGGGAAAGGCGGTCAAATATGGAAAGATGCATTTTACGCACAGCCGTCTATAGTGGGAATGATGAGTCCAAAGGATGCGCCAGTTGGGACACATGATACGGTTAGAAGATGGTAGAGCTACGAAACAAGTATTTCAGCATGCAATAGGAGGAAAAATAAGAAATTCCTTAGTGCAGAGGCTGGATACAGCGAAAGCCGATCTGAAGAAATTGCAACAAAACTGAAAGAAACTGGACATGGATAACAAGAAATGGGAAACAATAATCGACCTAGTTCGCGGCCTTCTATGGGTCTAAAAATTTTTTCAACGTTAAAAATTTATTTTCTATTGGTTTAGTCCTAAATTATTAGAAGTTTTCTTCAATTGCCAACAAGAAACCTTCTTAGCTTGTAGTTTTAAATTTTCAAGGTCGTAAAAAATTCCACATTCTCTGAAGAGTTATAAATCTGTAACTAATTAAAAATCTGCTAAGATTTTGTTTATCACGGTATATATTTCAATGTTAAATATTAAGATAAAAGAAGTATTTCTTAAAGTCTTCTTGGAAATGTAAGATTACGTGAAGACATTATTAGAAGTGTATTGTCTGTTATCCACGTTCAAAATGGTTCCTGCTCAATTTTTCAAGATTTCTTCAATTGCCAATTCCCTTGTCTCTCAATTCTAGGATCTGCAAGTACTTCATTTAAAGTTTCGTAAAATACAAGTGTCTTGTAGCAACCCAGAGGTTACCGACAAAGATTTTACTAATTTTATTTCTGACGTGCTTGCTTGGCATATGTAGGGTAGGTCACCAATCGTATTTCTCATCTTCTTTAAGATGCCATTACCCTTGCTCTTCACACTGCGATTAAAATCGCATAGCTTCTAGAATCACATTCGTCATGGAAGTTACTTACTGTATACTTTAATACGTTGTAGTTTGTAGCTAGTACTTAAACAACTACCAGTAGTTTACCAATCTTACATGTTTGGTTTATTTTCGGAATTTATGCTGTATTTTCTGTTTGTCAAGAATAGTCAATGAGTAATCTTACTGACTGTGAATTTTTATTTATTAGAATCCGACAAATAGGAACTTTTTTATTGCGTACACCCAATCAGACCTCGACGCGTAGCGGACTATGGGAATAATTTTATTAAATAGTTGCTAGCCGATGCTAATTAGAAATAGTGGTTTTTCACTTCACCTAATCGATTCTTGGTGCCTTTATTAAAACCAGTCTTTTTGTGCTTGCGTATACTATTTGTTACTTGAACCTTTTGCAATACTTTATATAAGAAAATTTTTAATTATAGGTTCGTCTTGAACCTAACAAACCTGGTGTTATTTATATGGACATAATTCGTAGCTAAACTGTTCATTATTTGAATTTTAAGGCAACTAGCGCCCATACGTTTAAGTTCGTTTTTTCAACTCACAACCACAATCACCGAGACGATCAAGCTAGCCAGAGCCACATGCCTATAAAAAAATTTAAAAGTAGGGACAGCTCTAAATTCATTTCCTATGAGTTCAATGCTACATTCTGGAAAGATTTTTTCCATCGCTAATTCGAACTAGTATTTTTTCCAGAATTTGAAGGTCTGAAATTTTCTGCTAAGATTGCTTTTTATCAAATTAAACGTTTCTGTTTTAAAAATATATGGATGTGTATCGCGAACCCTTTTTGAAAACTATATTTTGTAAAAATGTCATAATTCTAACGAATACAACCTCATTTTAATAACGTCCACAGTTTATTCCTAGTTTCTAGGTTTTCAGTTTGAAGATCTTATTTGAACATTTTCGACAACTGAAAAGTATGAAAACCATGCAAATTGACAGATAAAAATAAATTTGTATTTCCATCTTGGTTAAAAAACACAAATATCCAAAGGCAACTACCTCAGCAGTTTGAACAACCTCTCTTTGTATCAACTTCAGTGTCGAAATAGGAAACATGTACAGGTTTATTTGAATGACTAATTAAAAATTAGGGTGTTTAGGCTCAACCCGTCCACTGAAGGGTTAAGAGGAAATATAATAGGGCTTTGCTGTAATTGTATTAATCAGAGCCTGCCTAATTTCTAGGTAACAATTTTCATTTAGTTACGTGCCAAATGGATTATGGTTGATTGCTGCTGCCTCATGGAGTTGACTAATTACCAAAGAAAATTTAATTCTCAGCTAGGGCTGTATAATTTTTATTTGAAAAAGTGACTAGCGATATTGAAAAAGTTTTTTGTTGCGGTTGGACCCAATTAAATACGAATACTATGTGGACATAAAAATGCAAAAAATGCAGAATGGAAATGTCATGGCGCTCGTTTCTTTTGAATGCAGACGAAACTGTAAGCTTGAAATGTTAATCTATCTGAGCGACATCGAAAGATTAATATAGGCCATGGTACATTCATAAAATAAATTCTCTTCAACGTCAGTTCAAGTTTAATTATTTTATCAAAGAATAAACACAATGGCTTGTTTTTGAACAGTTTCAATCATCGTTGAAATGTAATGGACTGAGACTATAATTTCGATTTTATATCTTAAAAACAGCTTAGTATACGGAACTATGTATACAATTTAAAACTTTTGTCTGATAAATCATAAACAAGTCTTAGGAGCAAATGTATTTGTTTTGTTATGAACAGGAAGCAAGCTGTTAATGTTGATTTAGATGCCGAAAACAGGTAGTAGATATTCATGTACGTCACAAGGTGTTATAAAAAGTTGCTAAACTAGACAGCTTGGTTCTTCTACTCGAAATACCATACTTTCAGTAAAGCTAAGTGCTGGAATCAAGTGCTTACAAATCATAATCAGCGTTGAGCCGTTGTAATTTGTCTAAAAATATTAATAAATCCCAGATTACTCGATTGTTCGAATCAGTCGATCGGCAGTCAAGAAATTCACCGGATCATTGTAGTTATCCCGAAAAACGTCATGCTCGAGTAGCTAGAACCTTAAATTCTCTAACATTGTTCATTCTTAAAGAATGTGTTACATCATTACCTCTAAATTATTTGAAGCACAATACATTTTACAGCAAATTAGCAATTTTTGTTCTACTAAATTGGTTCTGAAGAATGCGACGATAATTAGTTACGGTTAGAGGGATATGAACTGAGTTTAATTTGCTTTTATATTAAACCTTGAGGAATATTAGTAACGAAAGTATACCCTTACTTGCAGTATGTTAAGTTATTACTTTTACTTACAGTGTGTTCACGGATGGAGTTGAAAATAGGAGAAACATCTTCATTATTAATTTTGCGACGAAACGTCATTCTGCTTGTTAAAAAAATGAGATTACCATATAAAAATGCTAGATTTGATGTATAGGGTGAGAAAAAATTAAGAAAACAGAAATGTTTTATGAGACAGTTATCAATATTGATTATTTTACACAAAATGTTTATAAAACAAAGCTGTTTTTACCCGAAAAAAAGGCTTGAATACAAAATTTGTAATCAAAATTTAATTTTATTCTACCCTCCTTCAACACATTTTTCGGTTCTCTGAATAAATTCTTAGTACACTTTACGAATGATTTGCGGCTCATTCAGTTCATTTATTGCTTCCTGTTTGCGCTCTTTCAATACTTCCCAATCATGTGGCATTTAAATAAACCTTTTGTTTTAAGACGCCCCATAAAAAAAGTGTAGTAGTATCATGTCAAGTGACCTAGCAAGATAATGGATTGGGCCAAACCGACCTATTCGTCTTTCAACAAAATGAAGCTCTAACCATTGTTTGACCAAAGCTGCGGAATAGAATTAAAATATGTAAAGCCCAATTGCCAACATAAGCGTTCACAACACGTAAAAGAATAGTATTTGCCTCCATATAAATCCAGCTACATGGTGTTTATCCCAAATTCCATTTTCTTAATCCATTGGGAGGAAGTAAAAAAGATTGCGATTGCCAAATCTCAAATCTTTTTAACGGGTCAGACGTCAGGTCTTTTACGAAACTCGATTAGTATATGGAAGTGACCAAACGACCGTGCCAACGTTCACGAAAACCAAATGCACAACTTCGAGAAGCAGGTTATGCGATACATTAGAACTGCCAGGGCTAGTTAGACAACTATGCTTCTTTTAGAGCGCTATGTCAGAACCAAGAAACCTTACATAACACGAAGGAACCAAAATAAAGGGCACATCTGATATTTTCAATGTAACCTATATCCTTTAAATTTGCATAGACACTAAGTAGATTTTAATGAAAACTAAGAGGAGTTTAGATTGCTAGATCTAACGTCAAAATAGCCATAACAAGAAACATAAGTTGACAACAGTATTCAATAGATTTTTTTATTTGTGCATGTAGCAAGATGTTATTATTGGTAAGTCGTTCTTAAACACTTGCTATTTTTCTCTATATTAATTAATGCGAAGCATTTCTGTCTCATTTAGTCGGAACTTAAGAGTTAAGTGGAGTACCGAATTAGTTTCTGTTACATTGCAGGTGACAATTTGTAAGGAGCGTACTTAATTACTCACACTTGAGACTCATCACGTGTGCAGATATAAAACCGAAATTAATTGGTGCACAAACGTGGCGTCGCAACGTTTGCTGTAATTCGGGCAGCAGCCAAACAAGTCTAATGCGATTTTCAGGCTGATTCAATTTGCGGAGCTGCAAAGAAGAAACAGAAAAATAAGAACGATTGCCGTTAGGGCCTTTCACGCAGATGGGCGAATTCAAATAAACTGTCGCGAGTGAAGGCGGACGCAAATTCAGGAGTACGTGACGAGAAAATTTAGATGCACGAGGTCGGGTTAGTTGCGTAATGAATTCTTCATTAACGTTTACGGGTTTGTTAAAAATTGAGGGCTTTCCCGGCGGTTCCATTCGCGGGCCGCGTAAGGGGGCTTTTCGTAAGGAAGCGCGACGCAACAGTTTTTTAGCGGAATGGTTTCGGGAAAATTTCACCAAACGCGAAGTGCCGGTTTGATGCTTCCAGGTCAGTGCACAATTAACTTAAAAATTTATTGCGGCTTTTTCGGGTTCGCATTTTCCCTGCAATTATTAAAATATTAGGATTTATTGCAGTCAAGCTGGTTTCTATTTGCTCGCTTAGTTTCCATGCAACTTCCGAGCATACATTTATTGATAATATGAAAGTGCACGACGCGACGTCACAAAACGATTTGCAAAAACTGTTACAAAGGAAGGATTGGATTCTTTTATATTACGCAATATTTGCCGAAAATGTTTGCTTTATTTTTATTATTTCGTAGATTTTGCTAGCACTTTTACAACTTAAACATTTTTTCTGTTTTACTACATCGAAAAACTATTAATTTCGGTACGTTTAGCGGCCCAAAACTTCAAATTATTACTTCCCTCGTCTGAAAGACCAAGGAATTATTGTAATCACGAAAAAATCACCTTCCGAGATTTCTTCAGATCTTTACGTTTCAAAATCCCTAGATGACGAAAAAGAGATTTTCTTAATTCCGTCTGCCTGTCTGTCTGTCCGTCTGTCTGTCTGTATGTCTGTCTGTCTGTCTGTGTGTCTGTCTGTTGGCGGTATAGCTCAAAAACTATCCGTCGGAGGAAAACAATATTTTGCATACATATTATATATCTACCTCGCATGAAACCGGTACAATTTCATACAAATATATACAGAGTGAGCACCTTAAAAAATAAAATTTGGTTTATTTTTGGGTTAATTTTGAAATAGAAGGAAGTAATAACTTTCACATAGGTCAGGCTTTACAGTTGCCGAAAATAAGACTCAACCGTTACAGTATAATGTCATAAAAGAGTAAAAACATTTCAACAATAACACCGTTCTGTTCAAGAGAAGCGCGCGTCTGTAGCGTAGTTGGCTTTATCGGTGCAGATACGATCGCTCTGCAGATGCGGCGGGTTCAAACCCCCGCGGGATTCTTTTTTTTTATATTTGAAAATGTATTTCATTTATTAGCAACGAGAAAATATTTTTACTCCTAACTTAATTTGATTTTTAAAATTATTTTGTGTCACAATGTCGACGAGGGAAGTTCTGGGAAAAGCCTTTTACAGATTTTTATACTAGTAACCTACTTTTCGGCAGTAATAACCATAGCAACAAAAAATAACAATAATTTTCATTGATCGAAATCAAACTAGACACTCCCATTTTGCGGTATGATCATGACCTCCTCGACATTTCCCGGTTTCCTCGATTTAACTGTCACTTTATAATTAGAAAAAACGCTTGAAAAGCAGTATAACAAAGAAATATGTATGTAACTTGTACGAAAGCGGACTTTACGACTCGCCTTATTTATGGGCCTCGCTCGCTGCGCTGGCTTGGCCATAAACTGCGGCTCGTCCAAAAAAATAATTAATTTTGTACTTATAACAGAAATAGCTGTTTTCTGCAAAATTTACGTAACTATAGAATTGGTTACGCCCGGCTCTTATTCTAGTTACGGCTCGGAGAGAATATACTCACCCTGTACACAGTTGAATGTCACAACAACGCCTCAGTTAGCGTAACAGTCAAATATTTTAATAGAAATATGTTATGCATTTTATTTGCGAAACTTGTGATAACCAAAAAAACAAATCAGCAGCAAATATTGTACATATGAAAAATTCAAAAGATTAAATTAAATATGCCCAGTACTATCAGACATTTTAGAACAAGGAAATGCAGAACTTATTAAAAATGCTACAAAAATTATAACTCATCAATTCAGATCTCTATGTCTTTCCTTGTTTTGGTTGGGAACTTCCCAACAAATCGTTTAGAAATCTTAAAATGTATGTCACATAACACACTTCGTGTTGCAAAAGCGCAAAGGAATGTATTGTAAACAGTGGAGGTCACTTTGAATAAAACACTAAATTTCACTAATACTCTATTTATGACCGGTGGATTGTCTCAATTAAAGTTTCTTTTGTTTAATAGTCAGCCATTTTATAAAAAGAAACAATTTGATATATTACAAATACATCAACTCCTATTAAGTCTCCTTATGTGTATCACAATTTGAGCATTATTACATTTTCTGAATATATAAAGAGATTTATATCAAGATCGTATTGTGAATGAATTTTCTATACAAAGTTTTTCTCATTGTTACCAAAATTATAAGTACATAATATTTAAGATTTAATTTTAAGTGGATTTCATTACTATGGTGTAAATTTTATTTATAATCTATATTTTAAGTTTTTCAATGTCAGTTCAATAAGCTATAGCTTTAGGGCCTTTGTTTAATTTTTAACATTTCATAAATTCATCTTTTTTTAAGTTCTTTTCTTCTCAGATCTGCAATTTTTATATTGGTTAGTTCTTTTTTTTATTTTGTTTAGTTTGACTTAAGATTTTCAAATGCTATTTAAATATTACGTGTTTTAATACTTTTTCTAATTGTATAGATACTTTAGGAATAAATAGTGAAGTTGTTCTAGTATTTATTTTGTTTAATTGACAGTATTAAATTCATTCTCTAAACAGTTAAATTTAGTTATTTGATTTATGTATTCTTGTTGTTATTTATTTATTTCTTTATTTATTTAGTACTCATCCAACAGCCGTTAGGCCAATTATAGGCGTCGCTGTACATTTTATGGAGACTTCCAACCCCACTAACGACTGTCATGATGTTATTATGACATCCGGCACCAACTATCTGCGTGGCAGCCGTACCACGAGGCGCCGAGAGATGCAGCCGTAAAACTCCCATCCAAGTTCTGACCAGAAAGAGCGTTGCCTAACTCTGCTGATCGAACGTGGACGCTTGTTCAAGCTACACCACCTGGGACCACAAATTGGTACTAATACATTTTAAATTTAAAGGCTAATTATTTAGTACTAAAACTGTTCCAATTGTATCTAAGTTTTATTAAGATTTTTTTAAATAGTTTAATTGTTCTGTCTATCTTGCCATTTTGATTTCTAATAAGCGATAATCTAAAAAATGTCTCCTTCTTTGAATATTTTCATTCTCTATTGTAAATTTTAGTCTGGGTTAAATTTGATTAAAAGTATGAAAAATGTTGTTTATATTTCATTCACTTACACCAATTATGTCGTCTACAAATCATCAAATATTTTGAATTTAGTATATTTTGAGCAGCATTTAAAAATTCCATTTAGTCAATTTTACTTCCCTCGTCTGAAAGACGAAGAAAGTACTGCAATCAAGAAATCAAGAAAAAATCTTTCGAGATCTTTACGTTTCAGGGTTCCGTCTCTCTATCTGTGTGTCTGTCTGTTGGCAGTAGAACCCAAAACCTATTTGTTGGACGAAAACAATATTTTTGATCCACTTTACGTATTTACCTGTCATGAGACCGAGTAAATTACAGACAAATATATACAAAGCCGCACTTAAAAAATGTTTATTTTTGCTTTAACTGAAAAGTAGATAAAAGTAATAGTCTCTACATAGCGCAGGACAGGACAAATGTTGTACGAGATAAAAAAAAGCGAAAAATAAGTGCGTTATGTTGACATTTTTAGCCGCATAAATGCGCAAATCGCAAACGCTCAAATACACGACAAGCGCATATGTGCGTGAGGCTTTGCTTTGCATTATAGTCAGGCATTAAAGGCTATAAATTGGATCATAGGATGTGCACTCCTCGAAGATATAGTTAAAAAAGTACAATGTCTGGAATTACCTTGGAAATCTAATGTTAAGGGCTTCATTTTTTTACGATTACAAAATGCAAAAAAAAATGTTTTCCGAATTCTTCTATTACTGAAATTGATGAATTTTATGCATACATCGCATTTACAAGCTCAGTTTGAATATTTCTCAGGAATTCCTAAACTAGTAGAAAGCGTATTATTTCTAGATTCAGATGATATCAAACTAATCTCAACATTATTTTTAACAAATGCTACAGAAATTGTTTAAACAAAGCGTGCGGGCAATGTGCGGTATAAATTTCAACATAAAGGTATTTTAAAAACTATTACAAGTAGATGTCTGAGTATGAAATGTGTAAAAAATAATGAAGAAATTTGTAATGAAAGAATTATCTGCATTGATTTATTGTTGTATAAAATATAATTTATTTTCCGCTATATGATTTGGTTGATACGCGTCCCGCACCTCGCTAAGTTAAATCCATGCCCGGCGGTTGAGCCAGCTGATCAGGTTCTGCGATTAAAATCCCACCGGTAATGGTTTTTATTTGAAATTGATGTAATTCGCATTAAGTGTTTTATTTTATTGTTTCTATATTATTTGGAACGTGATCATCTAGTTTCCTTTAATTTTTAAAATTATTAAGTGTTACAACGTCCACTTGCGAGGAAAGTTCTGAGTGAAAATTTTTTATTTTGTGTTTCCAATATTTTTTAATCGTTAGAATAGCTAATTTTATAAGAATATTGGTGTGGAGAAACCCAACATCTAACAAAGAAAGCATGTGATTTTTTGGATTTAATTTGATGAAGCTTTGGTTTCAATTTCCAAGTCTTACTACTACGTTTATCTTTTTGAAAAATTTCAATTAATCTTTTTGGTAGATGTTTGACAATTTATAGAGTGGACTCGTAAACGAATCCACTATTGGCCCTAAAAGGACGTTTTCCTTATGTAATTTTTGTAAACCATAAATTTCAGGAGCGAATTCATTGTATTATATTAATCTTTTGTAACTAATATTATCTATATAATTGTTGTTAAGACAAGTGTCGGTGTCATTTATTTTTTTTAAATGCCAATTTTTGTATTATTACAGTCTTTTGAGTTGTATCTGCTTTAGTGACAAACATTTCTTTGTTCATTTAAAAAACTTCTAATTTTAAGTAATAGATTTTTATTTGATTTTCGTTCAGATGGTGTTAATAAATAGATATTTTTTTACTTTTATGTTTTGTTAATATATTGCATGTAGAAGACCTAATTTTATTTTTGGTTATTGTCATCTATGTTTGAAATTCAATTTTCAATATTAGTAATAATATTTCAAATTGGGAGTTTCTCTTTTGGGTTGTAAATGTCAGAGTTGCATCCTAATTCCAAAACACTTTGTACTTCAAAGTTATTTCTACATTACTTTAATTAGTTAACTTTGGAAGTGTTACTTTCAATATGATCTATTTTTGAGTTTGTTTTTATAATTGTGTTATTTATTCTCTCTATCAATTTAAGTATTTAGCTGTTATTGATTTGTTAAACTTTTTAATTTGCTTAGTTAAAGTATTAGGAAAGAAATGAATTATAAGTGTTGTGGTATATTTTTACTTTCAATGCATTTTTACTGTTTAATATTTTTACTTTTAAATTATATTTTTATGTTTTTAATTTATTTATTTGAAAAAATTATGTGTATACTTAAAGTTTTTAAGTCTGTGTCAAGACTGACGCAAAACCTAACCTGCTAACCTCGAATTTGACATAAACTTACAGTGTTACCAAAAATACATTTCAGTATTACCAAACGTATAACGAATCACCTGCTATGCTGTAATGGTTGCTATGGTGCAAAGTACCACATTACTAAACGATATTGCATATAGAAATGTAGTACATTACCATATAAAATAACCGACTTTCATTGGTCCCCCCGCCTACGTTTTTGGGAGAAGACAATATTAATTTACCTAGACGTGCAGTTGTTATTTGCATATGTTATTTCATAGTTAATAATTTTGTAACAGTCATCTTAATCGAATCGGTTGGTGAACATCAAACACAAAGACCTGAACTTGTCCAACTACACGTATAGTTCGAAAATCTGATTAAGTATGGAAAGATATGGGAGAATTTTGTTAAAATAAATGTTAGGGTCTACATCCTCACAAGACATTCATTTACCCTTCAAAAAAATCAGAAAAAGATAATGGCCCAACAAATATGCCACTGGCGTATGCCAGAAGTTCATAATAATTTCATACGTGTAGCATTTACATAACAAACCGTAGTGGGAATTCTGGGCGAACAAACCGCAGAGCAGCACAAGGAAGTGAAGGGACCGGGATCGCGTTAGAAATAGAAACCACAAGTAATAAAATCCTGGTGCTATACAGGACGCGTTTAAAAGCCAAGGTTATGCGAAATATAGATGTGGGTTTTTTTTCTAAAAACGTGCACAATCTCACACTGAACTTTGTGTTCAAACAGCAATGACGTGATATCGAAAGTTCCCAATTTTCGTGGCAACGACAGGATCATATTATTACAGGAATATTTTGAGTGAAAACTTGAAAATTTACGAGAACTTAATTAACGGCAAAATCGTAGCAATACGATTGTGAAGGTAGTTGGGAACTGCCGAATATTGTGATTAAAAAGATTCGTTGTATTACTTAAGTATTTGACTAAATGTTGATTGGAAATGATCGAACCAATACTTTTCAAGGTTAAGTAGGTAATAGCTAAACAATATAGTAAAAAATCTGGTGTGATACACGCACACGACTTCCTTTTACAGTGATCTTATAATTAGCCAAAAATGTGATTTTGTATTTTTAAGCATTTGTCAAACATTTTCAAAAATTAAAAATTCTACAGAAACCGTACAAACTAGAGCATTAGTTCAAGAGACAAATTTTTTATAAAATTTTAAGCGGAATTAAAAAATTTAATAATATACCGGGTGTTCTATTTAAAATAGGAGTTAATACAAAAATTGGAAAGAAAACAAAAGAAACCCATTTGAAACATGATTTATATGAGGACCAAAAGAAGATATAGAAAATGCTGAAAGGGAGAAAAAGAGAAATACGTACAAATAACGGAAAACGATTAGGTAAACTATTTCAAGGAATTATGTGAACACGAAGAAGCAATTAACAAAGGCATCAAAACGATACAAGCTGCAAATTAAGAAGGATAACCAATAACAACCACAGAAGGCATGAGTAATGCCATAGCAAAGCTAAATAACCTGTAAACACCCGTTGAAGACGAAATTCGGTAAGAATGACTAAACTATGGCGGTCAAACATTATACACAGAGATATATATGAACTAAAAAGATTTTAAATAAAATGGAAATACCAAAACTAACAAGATTGCCATACTGGGAATTTCTGTACACAAAAAATTAAAAAAATTTATAATAATCGGTATTGCCTTATTAAGTCGCTCTTGAACAGGATTGCGGTGGATTGTCCGGCAGCGCCACTGATTCGAGGCGGTTTAAACCAGAAAACCTATAGTTGTCGGTGTAAATCTCTAAACCACTTAGCTGATTCATACAACCATAAATAAATAAAAACGCCAGAAATTGATGTAACTTAATTATGTATTTACACTGTATGTACCTGCATAATGTTCAAGAGGACAAAAGCGAATCTGCGAAATGTTACACTCACATTAATTACAATCCCGAGTATAAAATAGTTGAGCTTATTTCTGCAAATTTTAATGTATCCGTAAGCTCGCTTAATTCTAAATCTTATTATGTTAAAAATGTACCTAGTGGAAATTTCGAGGTTTAATTTTAAGTTGAACTTAGTTTTAAATGTTGTGAGAACTAATATTCTTAATATATGTATATAGTATTATATTTAACATGAAATTTGAGTAAACTGAGTGAAGAACACCAACTGTACAGTTTTTCTCGCAAAACTGTACGAGCACACGTAACACAATTGTCATGAGTGATATAAAACCAACGAATGCGGATAACGGGAATCACGATTCGCATAGAGAGCTAAATTATGTTAAAACCCTCAAACTCACACGGATAGGCCTATACGCTCGCGGTAATTCTAAGTTGTATGTTTAAGCGATTATAAATAATTTTCAATTTGCTCCAGTATTTCCTCTCATAAACATTAGCTCTAAACTAAAACGTGGTGGAATTCGTCATTTGCAAGTTGATTGCAGCCAAAAACCGCGAACAGAGCTGCCACTCTAATGCATAATAACAGAACTAAGCTAATCACTACAGCCCAAAGTAAACACAATTATTGTGACGACAGATTTCAGGAATTTTCTCTACCATCGGCCAGAAATTTGACATTGCAAACAGTTCCAATAAAATAGCAACTACACCAATGGTATTTTCACAGTTTTACATAAAGTTTAGATCCGAATACTAGAGCGTAATACGATGAAGATACCTGGGGGATATAGCACAGTAGCGTCCCTGAAGAGATTACGCAGGGTTTCGGTCTTGGGGTTCCTGTGGAGAAGCCGTCCAAACAAATCTGCAAAGTTTGGTGGGGCAGGCTTTTCTCCAGTTGTTGCTGTACAATTCGCACCAAGGGAAAACCATATAGCTCAATTTCGGCAGCAGCTACAGTAATCGAAGGATACAGGGCTGCCTACAAATTGATTCTCGAAATATCCAGGAGAAGCGATATGCAGAGTGGGGTACTAAGAGGTATTGAGAGACCTGACATTACACAACATCGAAGACGATGTCCGGAACTGAAAGATAGAAACCTAGCAAAGTTTGAAGGTGGCCAAGAGTGAGTAATTACACGGAAATAAAGTTGTATCCTAGCATAACTAGATTGATTTCAGCAATTTCACACAACAATTCCTTAAGGCTGAGCAACAATTTTTATTATAATTCAAGAATTATATTATCTTCATGAAGGGAAAATTCCAAAATCACATGCAAAGCAACAAAGGACAATCTCCCACGATCAATGTCATAAAATGGCCGCCGAGAATTATACTAACAATCTATTTATCAAAATCCAGTAAAATTCCCTAAAGCGCCAAACATTTTCAATATACATAGAGATAATGAAAAATGTGGCTAGGCAATCAAGAATACAAAAAAGGTTTGCTGACAACTCAAGACAGTTCTTGGACATCAATATTATGCGAAAACTAAACACCAATAACACAACAAATATGAAAGTTATGAAGAATCTAATAGAAGTGCGTAAGGTGACAGTTTGGCTCTACTACTGTTCGGCTTAATATTGGATAGAATAACAGATGAAACAAAAGATGAGAATCATGAATAACGCTTAGAAAACAAAAAGAGCAATGCTGCGTGTTACGCAGACGACGTCGCCTTGATGGATGAATTGGAAGAAAACTTACAAAGACAATTATTACATACGTTTAAAATAGCCGCAGAAAAGTACAACATGCAAAACAAAATCAAACGTCTCACAATCGTTAGATAACCCACTAGATGTAAATTAATAATAGATAAGCAGCCCATAGAGCAAGAAATGTGCTACAATTACTTAAGAGCAGTAATATTAAGTTCGGGGAAACTAATCGCTTAAGTACTCAATCGAATAAGCAAATCAAACTAGAAATCGGAATGTTTACTCTTCTATATTATATAAAAGATCAGACACACGATTATATAAAGCAAATCACGAATCTATAAAACTTGTATTCTTACCAACAACCGCAGAAACCCGACCTGATACGAGTAATAAAAACAGTGTACTACGAACGAAAACACAAACTGGATGACAAACGATACAGTAGTTAACCGAAAACTGGTAGGCTGGTGAGGTAGCGAGATAGACGGAGCAGATTCCAAAGATACACGTTTTAGACCTATAGCAAGCCGAAGAAGAAAGAGAAGAACTATTGCAACTTCATAACGGTTGGAAACAGAAATTATTTAATATTTTTTAAATATTATTCTTCTAACTGGATTACTGAAATCAATAAAAATTATTTTTAAAAACGAAAGAAATATACAGGGCGATTTCGAAGAATTTCACTACCATTGTCAATTAGATGGTCTCGGGTGGTGTAGCTTGAACAAGCGTCCACGTACGATCAGTAGAGTTAAGCAACGCTCTTTCTGGTCAAAACTTGGATGGAAGATTCACGGCTGCTTGTCTCAGCGCCTCGTGGTACGGCTGCCACGGAAATGATTGGTCCCGGATATCATAATAACATCATGGAAAAATATATCTCAAATTTAAACAAGAAAAATAATTAGATATAATATATTTATTCTGATGATTTACTGCAAAGGGCTTGTATTTTATATTTTTATTTTTATTTTATCTGATGAAGCTGGTATAACCAGCGAAACGTTATAACTAAATTTTAAATAAAATTTTAATGTATTTTTGACAATACAGAGTTCTGATTGAAACTTATTTTTCATGTAGAATTTTCAAGTAGCTAAGCTAATACAATAACAAATAGCTGATTACATCTCCAAATTACTAATTCATTTATTCGAAGGTTATCCATTTCTAGATCTTCACCCCCACAAATTATACTGCTTAAAACCATGCAGTTATCTTTTTCGAGTATGGTAACACTACTTCAAATGCCAATTCATGGAGCACAACTATACCTAAAAGTCTAGGATAACATTTAATGGAACAACTAATAGATTTGCATAAAAGTAGTTTGCATAAGTAAATAATTAACCCTATTATTAAATATATTTGCTAATATTTTAACTGCTACTTATGCTATTAAACTAGTATATATTGCAACAATGTTAGATTGATTAAAAGCGTTGGATGTAATAAATCACAATATCTTAACCTCCACATTGCATTTTATTAATTTTGATATCAACGCTATCTCAGTTTTTAATAATTATTTGCATAGTAGTTCTTAAAAAAATATATTTGCTTTCTGTTATAGCAGAGGCCCAAGAATTGAACTTTGTCGTGTATACTGTGTAAAGTCTATACTTTTGTCATCCGTAAAACATTATAAATATAACTTATGCTTATAATTTTAGTATCAAAGAAGTAGACAATGCTACACGGAGGATCAATACAGACATCGATTGCCTTTTTAAAACTTTAGGACTTTACAATCTAAGAATTAATACAAATAAAACCGTAATTAGGCGTTTTCGTGGAACTAGGATTAATTTCTATTAAAATTAAAGGAATTAATGCAAATCATCCTGATTCTCCGAAGAACCTTGGACTGATTATAGATAATAGTTTGTAGTTTACAGAACACAGCTCTAATGGTGTTTTAAAAGCTTTCATAAATTTTAAATTAATGTAGACCATATAGGTATATTAAATCGGAATATTAAAATTATAAATTTTGTTTCAATTTAATATATGTGCCATGCCTCGAGGGTACAGCTTCAAAAAGAATACAACAAATTCAAAACTCTTGCATAAGATTTATTTTCGTATTAAAAAATTACAATCATTGACAAATAAACTTGGTGAATTAAACTGGATCTACAGATATAATGACAGAATTCTACATGCTGCCTGTTTACTTCAACAAAAAAATAATAATAAAACTTCTCCTTCCATCTGCCGAAAGATAACATTTTATACTGAGCATAATTGCAATTTACTAAACAGAAACTTAATTTTCATACAGTTGCATAGATTACAAATGTAT
>CALNHX010008124.1:0-64690 GCA_940337035.1 Agriotes lineatus
GTTCGAAGCAGTCGTTAGTTGGAGGTGGTAGCATGGGACGAAGATTTGGGAGATTTATGGCCCATTATACATTAATTATATTGTAATTTATTGCTTGCACAGTTTAATTGGAAAAAACTCCGGTTTTTATATTACATTATTTTAATTTCCTCCTGCATTACTAGGCGAGCGTTACAAATACATAGCATTAACATAATCTGCATAACAGATTTTTCAACGATTGCACAAACAGCAGATCGAAGCTAATTTGCAGTCGTACAAATTAGGTTTCGGTATCGATAAAATTTAGTTCGCGTCATTAATTTCAAAGCCAGCATAAATTTCTCTCGAGTCCGGTACGCCATCTTACACCTCCATAGATCACCGTTTGGGCTGTAAAATAGAGTTATTACTATCATTACACAATAACAGTTTGACTGGCACTGGAGCAGGCTCTTCAAAATCCGAGTTCGAAGTTCGTAAGCCACGTCGCCAATGTCGTCCTTGCTGCGATTGGCAGGATAATGGCGATGAAAAGGGTAAGGTAGGTCATACTTTGTAGCTTATGACCATCAATTTCGAGTGACGTGTTGGTGTATACGACTGCGGCGTGGGCCAGATTCATACCTGGCTGTATATTTCGGCATTGTATTATAATAAGCGTGTTATTGCCGTGTAGTATGTCGAATTCTGTTATTTTTTGCATATATTAGAAATCGCGTGGTCGCGAAATTCGAGCGTAAATTATGTCTAGGAACAATGCTGGAAATGAAAAATTGCGCTTTTATTGCATCTGGGAGGACATATGATACAAGCCTTGTTGTTTTAGGCAAGCGTTTGCGAAATTTTTGGCAGTTTTATTAAATATTGCCATATAATATTAGAGGCAGAAATCGAGGAAGTTCCTAAAGTATCCACAAAAGGTTAGGTGTCGCATTATAAACGAAGGGACATAAAGTGGAACTGTTTAGTGACGTACGTGGTACGTTTAACCAACGTTCAAAATTAATGTTGCCACGAGGTAATTTGCGGCTTTAAAGCACGCCATTAGGTAAACCTACGTTGAGCAAAAGTTATGAAAAGTTTTATGATTAATCACCCACACTGTCGTTATTTTGGTTAGACAAATAACGAACAAGAGCTAATGACAAGACCAAAACAACTTCGCCAGGACTTCCCGAAGTGTTTGGTTTTCCTTCTTCAGATCGTTTTGGAATTTCAAGCTAAGTTATTTGTAATTATTCGCCTACGGCACCGTTTGGAAGCTCTCATTTTGGGCTTCTGTGACTATTTCATAGATTAGAAGAAAAGTTAATTAAGTACAGTTTTTAGTTAAGTATATAAATAGAACAAAATATACATAGGAATATATGCTATATGTCATATAAAAAATAATATCGTTAGTAGATGTGAGTTAAAACGAAGAGATCAAATTTTTAAAAAACTTAGAAGTCTTCAGTTATTGCTAATTAGATGCAATTCATCACACAGAAGGAAATTAAATTGAATAAAATAATGGAATTAAATCAACTTGATAGTGCTTTTATTATAGATTAGTAAATAACATGTTTTATTTATAAAATATTAAGGAGAAGTATTAGCAGTAATTATTTATATTGGTATTCCAACAAGGTGAATTGTCTCTTGGAACTGGAATATTTCTCCTAAATCTTTCTACATAAAGCATCTCAAATTGTCAAAAAAATGTTAGCAGCCGCTTTTTTAAAAAGAAAATAAAATTTTACACATAGTCCCTTGAGTAAGAACGGGTACAGAAGACAAACCAGTGAACCTGCCACGTCGCAAACTGAGTCAGAAAAGTGTTGACTCGTGACACCTTCCGGTGCATTGCGTCACTACTTCCCATATGCTAACAATATATCCTAAATTTCCTACCAGCAATTAAATTGTCTTACAATTAAATTTTTAAACTATGTTAGTTTATAAAACTTACATTATTTACAATAGCTGATATTGGCTCTACATTTTATTGAGAATAAGTATAGTCATAATAAATAATAATTCATGTTGTTTATTGGGTACTTCGCCCTACTACAAAATGAAAAATATTAGGATACGAACTTTACGAAAAACAATTTGTCCTCATTATCAACGAATTAACAATTAAAATTTAAAATAAACAAGAAGAATTCAACTTTTTTACTGGAACTGAAAATCGTCCAATTTTTGCAGTAAATTGCTTAACATTGACAGCTGACTACTTACACGATCTGATCTTTAAGAATGCACAGCAAACGTTTATTTAAGTCTACCGAGAACGACGAAACGCAATCATCCTTGTTAAGTACAGCATACCTGGTTTCTGTAATTTTACGTCTAATTCACATGGATTCTTTAGATAAAATATTGGTGTTATGCTACGAGTATTATATTTTCTGGTTGTTATTTCAAGCATGTTCAGCAATTTAAATTTTTTAAACCGGCACTTTTTTACTTCCCTCGTCTGATAGACGACCCTAGATGACGAAAAACAGGTTCTCAATTCCGTCTGTTTGTCTGTCTGTCTGTTGGCGGTATAACTCAAAAACTATTTCTTGGAGGAAGACAATATTTTGCATACGTATTATGTTTCTACCTGGCATGGAACCGAGAACATTTCAGACAAATATATACAGGGTGAGCACCTTAAAAAATAAAATTTTTGCTTGAACTCAGAAATACATAAAAGTAATAATTTGTACATAGCGTAGGCTTTATCCTTGACAAAAATTGGACCTAACAGGTACAGAATAAATGTTCTACAAGTCAAAAATGTGCAAAGAATAAGTGCGTTATGTTGACCTTTTTAGGCTGCGAGCCGCATAAATGCGTAAATCCCAAACCTTCAAATAGACGGGAAATGCATATTTGGGCGAGGCCGTACATTCAATCATAGGATGTGCATTCGAAGATTTACTTTAAAAAAACTATCTGGAATTACCTTGTTGATATAAATGTATAGGTTTCCATTATTTTTGAGATTGCAAAAACCCAGAAAAAAATCTGTAAAAGGCTTTATCCATAACTTCCCTCTGCTCACCCTGTATATATTTGTATGTATTGTACCGGTTTCATACGAGGTAGATATATGTATGCAAAATATTGTCTTCCTCTGACAAATAGTTTTTGAGTTATACTGCCAACAGAGAGACAGACAGACGTAATTAAGAAAACCTCTTTTTTGTACTCGCGACTTCAAAATTCATATTTCCCGGTAATTCCCGATGCGCCGAAAGTTACTATTTCCGCACTGCGGTGCTTTTTACTTTCCAATCAAAACTAGGGCAATTGTGCGACAAGGATAGATATCAAAAATCACTAATGGCGGTACCTTACACTTTCGTGTGTTGATCTACGACAAAAGTTAACATGTGCGTAAGGTATATATAAAAGTTTAGTTATTTGTGCTGTTAACTCAGTAAAGTAGTAAAACACTAAATAATAATAATTTATTTATTTTTTAGAATATTTTCAATTATTCGTTACAAAAAACATTGTACTCTAACTCTAATTCGCACTACATGCAGCACGACCGAAGAGAGTGCTGCAAACAAAATGCTCATTCGGGAAAATTACCTTCCCGAACTTGTTAGGTAAATAACTATTTTGTCATCTAGGGACCTTGAAACGTGAAGATCTGAAGAAATCTCGGAAGGTGATTTTTTTGTGATTACAATACTTCCTTCGTCTTTTAGACGAGGGAAGTAAAAATAAATTTCCGAAATTTCTTTAGTACTAAAGAGTGATGAATTTTAGGCGTACATCGCATTTACAGGCTTAGTTTTAAATATTTCTCAATGCTTCTTAAACTAGTGGAAATCTTATGTGTTGCATAAATATCAGCATCGACGTATGTCGTAAAAACTATTGCACATAAATATATACATCCTGCGTATGATATGTTTAAATTGGAATAAAGACATTTTTAGTGAAAGAATAATCAGCATTGGTTTATTGATGTAAAATAATATAATTAATTTTCCATTGCCTGATTTGGTTGAAACGCACCTCGTTTCGGCACGAATCTTAAAATATGCCCGGCGTGAAGGTTAAGGCAGCTGAAACGCAACGATATGAAAAGGGCTGCGTAAGGTTGTGAGAAATTGGTCAACGATTTGTTCGCAGTCGCAAGCGCCGCTGTTCAAATCCCTCCGGTAACGGATTTTTTTATTTGAAAATTGATGTAATTCGCATTTAAGGGTATTCTTTTGTTTCCTTATTATTTGAAACCTGAAAACATATTTACACCCAGTTTCCTTTAATTTTAAAAATTATTTAGTGTCACAATGTTCACTTGCGAGGGAAGTTCTGAGTAAGGCCTTTTACAGATGTGTAATTAAATTTGTGTGTTACTTAACTTAACTATAATATTTTTCATTTTGTAGTTTGGCGAAATATCCAATAAACGGCATGAATTGTTATATCACACCATAAAAAGATTTGAGAGATTATCATATACAGATTGCGACAGGCAACTAGGACCATAGCAAAAGCAAGGGGACCTTACATGTGGCCGTAATTGTGTTTCACAAACAAACAATTAATGTACGATAGCGGTAGATCGTTAGGATCATTATAAAAACAATGTAGTTATTCGATTTTAAATTTTTTTAAATACAATTACGGCCACATGTAAGGTCCCCCTGCTTTTGCTATAGTCCTAGTTGCCTGCCGCAATCTGAATAATGGAACTAGTGGGTTCTTGATTATCAAATAATCATTTCTGTTTACATGATATACGGAAGGGGCCATAATTATATATAACAGCAATAAGATAACATGCCTACTCGAATATTTACTACTCTGTTTATCTCTTTCTTACTCAAGCAATACGTGTTATTTTCTTGTTCATGCTATCCCATCGGTATATTGTTTGGCAATCCTGCGAGTCCGAAGAACGAGCGTGATTGCCTAAAACAGTATATCGAATGGTAACAGAAATGATTTGATAATCAAGAAAACACGAGTTGCATACGGCTAGATTATATCACGAGGCAGTAAACAATGTTTGAACAGTTTCTTTATAAATATTAAAAGTACAGGTAATGTGGTTGCTATGACGATTGTACTTTCAGCAGATAACGCGATATTTATGAAGGTATTTGACTATCAGTTATTAGTCAAAAAGTTATATGATTATCACCGTTGCTATGTACATTACCAAAACTATAGAGAGTGGTATAATCATAATAATTATGTCCGTAGTAATTTTGAAGCAATTTAAATTATGATAATTAGGAAAATATCTTTTAAAATGAAAATTAATCGCAACTAACTTTAACTTCGAGTATGTAAACATTAAACACGTACTCCCTCCTTTTTAATTTTCTTGATTTTAATGCAATTAAAGAAAACTTGTAATATGCAATAACCAAACGTTATGTTTATGAGTAAATGACGCGACTATCAGTTTGTTTCTTAGACGATAATATTCTAATAACGTTGGAGATCAGAATGTAAAAAACGGAAACTTTTAATCAACGCTTATAGAAAACATTACAAAAAGGTATGCAAACAATATAATAACTAGTAGATAACTTCTATAAAATAGGCATAGAGCCATCTACAACATCTGATAAATAAATAAAATAAATTAACAATACCAAAAATAAACCATATTCCAGTTGTATTTACTGATTTAATTTTTACTATAAAGATCATAATTATTAATTTGTATTAGCTGTCCTAAACAAGACTTGTCAGATTTTTTGAAAAGTACCGAAGGGAAACCACATATTTGTAGTTGTCATGGTAAAAACTACCAATGCTACGGTTTTTGTGTTAGAAGTACATTAGTCTGTAAATGGGTACTAAATGCGTTTCTGAAATATTTGGTATTCGTCTTTATTGATTCTCAAAGTTCTCTTAAAAATACACATTTTTTTATATTAACAGTAAATATACATAATGAATGCAAGATAATTGCCGAAATTTTATCTACAATCATTACTCTTATACTTTTCTGGTATTTTACATTGTTATGTACTTTAGACTTCTGCCATTTTTAGAAATTCACATTGTAGGACTGGTGAGCCTGAGGTCGCGATTTCGAATCTCGGTCCGGGAAAGATTTGTTTAAGGAACTGAAAGTATGCAAATGTCTGTTCCTGGTAACCTTTAAATCTGAAATATCATATTATCAGTGTCCTCCGCCCGGTTCTCAGTCCTCAGCGAACGGTATTGGTAAATCGCCGACTAAATTTTAAATTATTTTCTCTGTCTAAGCTTGGCGATAATTAGTTCCTGTCTTATTTGCGAATTATTTTCAGCCGAAGTCGTCGCACGTATGGTGCGCTCATGCATATAACGCAATATGATAACAGCCATACTATACTGACAGCACCGGTTCAACAGATTATGAAGACTGAATTGTCTTAAAGACGGATAAGGTTTCCACCGTCTCATATTATTTAGTTTTATTGGTTTTTTCTATTTAAATATAGGAGACTGCTTGGCTATTCTTTAAGAAAATTTTCTATAGATTATTTTAAGATGATTTTCCATTATCTTTTATTTGATATCATAGTACTTTATCTCGTCATTAATTCTTTTAACCAATTTAAAAGAGGAACAATGCAAAATTGTAATTAAGCTATATGGTGGAATAAAATTAAGTGCAAAGTTATTTTACTCAAATTATCTAAACACAGTGACAAAAAAATAAAGAATGTAGGTGTATACAAATAATCTCTTATTTTTTGGCTACCTTCAGGAATCGCTCAACAACATGAATTGTGCACAATTATACAAATATTAAAAGTCA
Organism: Agriotes lineatus; assembly: GCA_940337035.1. Taxonomy (NCBI): domain Eukaryota; kingdom Metazoa; phylum Arthropoda; class Insecta; order Coleoptera; family Elateridae; genus Agriotes; species Agriotes lineatus. The sequence continues at coordinate 6,743 of CALNHX010008124.1, forward strand.
AACAACCTATACATGGATGTCATAATTAAATAGCAACTTTTATTATTCACAGCCGTAAGCACGTACACATTTATACGAAGCTATGAGGCTGTAGTTCTGTAATATTGCAATAAACTTGAAACTATGGAAATTGGATAGAACCAGTGCAAAATAAACGCATTGTTAAATAACATGAACATTGAACAATTAACACCAACAAAATTACAGGCACAGAAAAATGCGTCATCACAAATAGGGGCGGCTTTATACACATAAATTAGTGCTGATCGGAACCTTAATTTTTGTTCTTCTGCAACATTGATTAATGTTATAATTATAAGACAACGTCTGTGATTTATCTTTCTAATAAATATTCTTTTCAAGTTTATACCGGATATTACATTCCAGTCATACGTTCACAAGCGGCAGTTTCTTTGAATTCTTTATACAATTTTGTATTTAATTCATATGCAAGTGAGACACACAAACCTAGTTTGGTTCGTTAATTAATTACTTAGCGTAATTCCAAACTGTAAGTTGTAATCGATCAATATGATTGTTACTAATCCAGGAATAAAGCCAAAGGCCGTCTCGTATAATAATCGTTTCTGTGAGGTTCAATTTTGTGTATAGGTTCAGAAAAATATGTTTACATAAAATGTTTAAATATCACGTTTTCCACTAGTCTGCTGCACTCACCAAGAATTCCTTGAGGAAATTGTATTACTTTTATTTTTCGTGTAGTTTCAAAACTGACGTAGAAGGTGTCGCAACAGAAAGCGATGTAAAGCTCAGTAAAATCACTAGGTATATTATTATTTTTTATTTAAGGAATTGCAAGTTATAAAGCAATCGATAATTAATACAATCCACGAGATGTTTATAGAACATGAAAATGAGTACATTTGTTTATATTAATTCCATTAAAAATCTTTAGTTAAAGAAGATGGTCAAACCATGATTTTACGTAGTTCAAAAGAAAAGCGTTAACATATATTTGTGCTATAGTTCTTCATCTGGCTATGATTCTATGGATGTGAATTTTAGATTAACAAAAGAAAGAAATATAAGGGGTATAAACTAGGTGATTGCGGAGGCCACATCATAGACTCTTATTAACCTGTAATACAACAAAATGAAATTATAATTTTGAAACACTCTGTATACATAAAAATTATTGTAATATAAGAGTTTGCGCCAAAATTGATATAAAATATATTTTGGAATCCGCCGGTCTCATAATATAAATTTAATAAAATTATTTTCAGCTACAGATGTGCTGTTATATAAACAAAAACCATTTTATACATTATGTTAGTAAATATATGGAAATTGCGGCAATTGACTTTTGCCGTTCTGGATATGTAAATGGAATTAACTTCAGAATACCCAAACCAGTTACACCAAAACGATACTGACAGGTTAGTGGCACGTGCGTGGTCTGCTCGACATGTTTTACATAAATTGGCTGAGTCATTTGACATATTAAATATTTCATTGATAAAATTTGGGATTTATGCATGTGTGGTCTCGACCTTGTGGCCGGCCGTACGTGTCACACATATTTTCAGTGTTATGTGAGAAATTCTAAATCAGATCATTGTATACTTAAAAAACTCTTTCCAATACATGATTTAGAGGTGGGAACAGTTTTAAACTGTTGGCGTAATTTTTGGAAATATAGGATTTCTAAAATTGCGTTGTTTGCATGATGCAGTGCAGTGCCCACTAACGATTTCACCTGCTTGCCATATGAGAAAAATATTTTCCATTCAGTTTTAGTTCAACCCACAGCAGTACAAGATACAGAATTAGATAACGACAAGTACTTCGGTCCATAAATGCAAGACGTAATGGGATCTCTCGTAATTTTAGTGGGAGCAATTTTCTAGTTTTCGTCATTCTAAAAATTATTATGGCAACCGCAGCCATGTTCAACTTCGTTTTAACCTAGGAACGGTAATTTAGAAATTAAATAAAGAAACAATTATCCCTCAAGGCCCCTAAGAACACGGAATGCTCTTTTAGATATTTTATCAAGCTGAAATTATAAGTTGCAGGAGATGTGGCGCCTTTAAACAATATTTTTGGCATAGATTTTTATGCTCTTTATTAGATATTTCACCACTCTACAAAGTTAAAAATATTAAAATCCGAACGTTTTGGAGAACAACACGTCTTCGTTGTTAACGAAATAATAATTAAACTGAAAATTAAGAATGAAAACTTTTACTAGAAGTGAAAAAGCAATCAGTTTTAGTACATTGCTTGACACTGACAGTCATAGCATGTTTAGTCTATAGATGAGATTCGCTCACTGAAAAAGATAAATTGGTAATGATTTCAAAATTTTCTTTTCCTTGGTAATTCATATTTCCTGACAACTATTATATACGACTTTCAACAAATATTTATTAAACATTTTAACATTAAAGTAGCAGGTAATAGGAAATATACCATTCACTGTTATTTTTTGTATAATACCTATATGTTATATAGTAATACTGCCTTCTTGATTGAAATGCCACCCATAACAGTCATGGTCGTTATACTTTAACAGCCATGACCGTTATAACTGTTGCTATGCTACCAATATACGCCCATTTTTTAAATTTATTTGATTATTCAATACTATAATACACAAACCAATGAAATTGGTCAATTTGTCAGAAACGGTCAATCAAAATTAACTGTATTTGAAAACACCTAAAGTTGCAGTGTTTTTACGCGATTAGATTGGATGTAATGAATTCAATTTAATAAGTAGCCTTTGACTAATATTTCGCCAATTTGTTAAAATAAAGTTTGCAAATCGGTGTCTAAAAATGAATAATAATGGTTTTGGAAGCTCCAGTATTCAATTCCTAGTGGAAAACGTTAAACATATTTGCCGTCGAACGCAGGAAAAGCAAAGTCATCTATTTATATTGTTGAATAATCTTTCCAAATCTTCGTTTACAAAAAAATTATTGCAAATTTCTCTCAACAAAAACAACTCAAATGTATAAAGTAAACAATAAGAATACAGATGTGAACCATTTTAAAACTTTTTTGTATGTTTATCCCTTGTAAATTTTTCAGATTTTGTAAACTTTAGACCAGACTTGAAAATTTGCGAAGCTAATTTTCAATGCATTAAAGAAGGCTGGTAAATTGCAACTTTTGTACATTTTTTAACCTTTTGTGTTATTACCCTTGAAAACAAATTTGTAAACGTCCGATGCTATACTACCAAATTACGTGCGTTTTATTTATATTATTTATAATAAAAGCACATATATTAAAATTGGCCAGTAGTAGATATTATGAAAACTTTTAATAGTATATTATTATATGAGCGATTATGACAGCCATAATTCACGAAGTTGACATCTGAGTCAATAATGGCCATAATCGCGATTGTAATACGATATTTATCTAGTCCTATGCAATAGGAGTTTTGTGTTCATATTTGTGACAGCTGTTAACTTCAAAAGTCATTTAATAATAAGAATAAATTTTGGGTTGGCTACAACCTATTGAATAATGAATATAAAATTTTCTGATTGGTTGCAACTTGCAAACTATTGAATTATGAAAACAGAATTTTATGATTGGCTGCAAACCGTTAATTATGAATCATAATCCATGGTCATTATACAGTAGGAGTAGATAAACAACATAGTTACGGCCGATATTACATATATCTGATTCCGATAATTTGTTATCTCGGCCTAATCGGTCTCGGCTATAAAATGTATCCTCGTCCGTTATATGTTCAATATCAGTCTAATACCATTAAATTCTACAGTATGACCAGAAATATAGAGTACTGAAAAAACATATTGCTTGAAATATATTATAGTTTGACGTTAATGTGACTTCCATGGCAACTCACATTAGAGTTACAATTTCGGTACTGTATATTTACGGTTATCATGTATAAGTGTTATATTTAGCTAGCTTTTGTAAATACAGCAATATAGTACATTTATATATTTTTTTATCGATATGAACAATGTTCATACAAACAACAATGTTTGTATTAATTCAAATTTATTTTTGCACTACCTATATTTAAAGCTCTACTTTACTCTCCAATACAGGAAGTAAAATGGCCGTTACTGAAAATTAAGCAACTTCCACTGTAGTAACTAATAAGTTGCTTAATTACCAAGTATGTTTCATCATCATTAGAAACTACATTCCAATTTTTGTTTGTTTGTTATGAATGAGGTCTAGGTATGCGAAGTTCCAGGTGCCTTAGACACCGACTGCTGTGGTCATATCGTCAAAGTCCTACATAGAATTTTGCCGAGACTAAGGGGTTCCAACCGTAACAAGGGATCTCTTACGTGTTACACATCGTAGTAATATGGAACCCATGGCTTTACGTTACTTCCGAATGATGGCATTTTGTAGAAGTTTTTATCCGCATTTTTTATTTTTAAAGGCCAGGATGCTTAACCACTGAGCTACCGAGCCCGACGTTCTGATTGTGATGTTTAAAAAAATAGGATTATCACTTTGACAGCACATTGTTAAAAAAATAGCGTATACACCTTGGGAGTAAAGTGCCATTTAATGCCACTGATTATTCCCTTGACTTGGCACAGTTTAGACCCCATTAATTAAACTTCTGTGCTTTTCTACTATTTTTTCGCAAATCACAACTAGATTGTAATTGCCGTCCTACTTTCAAAATACGAAAAGTGATTATAAAAATTATTTAATTTTAAATATACCGCTTGGAATTATTACTAGGTTCCTTTATATAGGTATAATGGTAATCAGTTTGTGCGTTCTTAGAAACTGCAATGGTGTTGATGAGGCACATAAAAGCTTGAAAAATGTTGACGGGTGGCTAATAAAGCGGAATCTCAAATACAGTACCTGTAATTTGCATGCCAGATGTTGGCTGGTCGATGAAGTAGCATAGTAAGACTACGCACAAACATATACATACGAGTGGTCCACATATAATCCAACATCCAGAATCCATAATCAGAATCCACATGTTTTTACGAATTAAGAATACGTCTAAATATTAAATCACAGCCACCTATTTTAAATTTTGAACTATTTTCAATTTTGTCGTATTAAAGCGTTAAATTAGAATTATTATAAGAATATTCCGTAAATAGTATTGCATAACAAACAATTTTTCAACTTCTAATAGGATAGTAAATCCCCACTGAAAATTTAAATTCACAGGGGGCTATTAAAAAATTTCCAAAAAAATCTGATAGGTCGCATACGATTATATTTAGGTCTATTATCCAATTCTGAACAAATATTTCTTATAAAATTTTATATTAATACACTTTAATCTTGAGCCGCTGTCCACTTTTTTGTTCCACCTTGTATAAAGCGTTGTCCTTTTATTTAATTTATTACATTTTTGTAATATTTTTGATATCTGCAATTTTGCTGTCAGTTTGACTTCCATTAACTCTATAACTACTGTATTGGGGCATGGGTAGCCCACACTTTCGTATTTTCCTCAGTAAAGCGTATGTAAGTGGAGCAAAAAAATTGAGAAAGAATCGATTTGTATATTTTACTGTAGGTTACTTCTAGTTTTACTTTGACAAAAATATACGAAACCGTTTTCGTAGAAAGCACAAATTGTAGTGTAAGTGAAGTCGTTTTTTATAATCATATTTTGCATGGGGCCATAACTTTATATTCTGAACAACATATTCCGTGATATTTTGATGTATTTAGAATAGAAATAGTATATTACGCAACTACTTAGCTTAGAAAAGTGATGTTTTGCTGAACAAGTATGGCTGTTTAAGTACTCGGTAACGCTCGTACTCAAACCAGCCATACTTGTTGAATAAAAGAACTTTGCTAACGCGTTCCGTATATTATTTTATATCATTTCGTAAGAAATGTGAAATATCAAATTTTTTCATAAAAGTAACCTTAAATGTCAAGATATAACCAAGCTGAGCAGAACCGTTTTTATGTACCGAAACACAAATAAGCAGTTCCAGTTGATGTTATGTGTTTGGCAGTGCTGAAGTACGTATATTCTTGGTGGTACTGTAAGTCCATGTCAAATTCGAGGTTAGCAGCTTAGGTTTGGCGTCAGTTTTGACACAGGCTGTCGCAAAACCTAAGCTGCTAACCTCGAATATGACATAGACCGACAGTGCCATTAACACTACACTTCAGTAGTGCCAAACGTAAGACGAATCGCAGATTACTCAATGATTTTGAATGTAAAAATGCGATAAAGGTAATTTCCTTGAGTAATTTTTTTCTACAGCTCGAGGGGCACCAGGAGCCCATACACATTTTTGTTCAGCTTGTGTACCTATCTTGTCTATATACAAGGTATGTGTAAATTAATGATAAAGCTTTACGTAGCATTATTCTTTAGAGAGTTTGCAGATGAAAATATCACAAAATGTTGAATTTCTCTTTATGAGCCGGATGGTAATACTCGGAACTATAAATATCATACCAATATGGCCAAGGCAATACCGTAGTATTGTTTCAACTTGTTTATACAGTATGTATTTAAAACCTTTCTATAGTCCCCAATAAATGAGTATTTATGTATGTGTGACTGTGTATAACCTCGTTTTACCTTGCGGTGTGGAAATAACTGTTATTGGAAATAGGACTCTACTAAGGTATAAAATGAAATTAATAATTATGTTTCTATCTACGAACCTCCCTATGACTGTCATACAAAAACGACGAAAAAATTGTGATATGTTTTATATGGCCTGACAACAATGCACATTAAATATGGAAGAAATTACTACACCCATTTTAAAACCAAGTTCACAACGTGGAAACTCGTGTCATCATGGTCTACAAATGATTTATATAAAATGTGAACGAGTTAACGTTATGGGTGTTTTCAATTTTATGAAAATACACTATATTACATTCAACGAACAGATTCAGTAAAAGTCCCTCCCACAAGTGAGCGCTAAATTTGAATAGAATGTTGCTATTGGTAAGCCGGTTGCACACAGCTCAATTATATTTGAAATTAAACAATTTTTGATTTCTGCGAATCTTTAATTTGTAACGTGTAGAACAGTTCTTGCGCAATCAAGGCCGTTCCAGTAATTTGATTTTTGAATCTGTTCGTTAAACGTAGTATAGATAAAGGCTGAGTTATAATATTGTTCATAAACGACCTTGATCTGTCGCGATGGAAGTTGTAAAATGTTACCTTATTTGTAGATTCTGTATTATAAGTAGATATGCTACATAGTGCGAAATTCACTCCTTGATTTATGGTTTTGACATAAAAATAAACTGCGAAAATACAAATATTTATATGGTATGATACCAAGAATTATCGACTATACAATTTTGTTGAGCCGAACGATTTTCATTCGATCTCTATGAATAGGAAAACAGAAAGTTCAAGTATAATTTCTATTTTCACCAATACGATACGATACGGACAATACTGGAATATTCTGATATTTTCAAATTACTAGAACTACTTAGAAGAGATTGGTGTTACATGCACACTTGGTCAGAAATTTTAGTTCGCGTTGATTTACACCTTAGATTTCCTTAATCATTTGTACAGTAGTTTCGCAGTTATTTTCCTTATATATAGTATTTAAAAGATATATTTTGCTTAGTAGTTAATAATACTCCTTTCATATAAACGTATGTTGTCTCTGCCTACCTGTTTGGGAGTGTCCAAAGATCCAATATATACAAAGGGGTGTCACATTCTCGGCGTTATCTAACGCCAATGACACAAGCTTTACTGCTGCAGGATGTTCTAACTTATTTCTTTTCTAATTGCTTTAGGCACAATTCAATTTGAAAAATACAAAAGCTACTTTTTAACTGCCAACTATTTTATTATACAAGCGGAGTAAATTTTTGCATGAATAGTTGGAGAGTATTATTGGAGTACAAGCTCAATAAAAGAAATTTCCGCAGGTGTTCTACACATTTTTAGACGAGATGCAAGAAGAATAAGTAAAACGTTTATAGACATCTTTGACAGTTTCGTTATTTTGAATGTTTTTCAGTTTATTTTGTTTTTACTTTCTACACTGCAGCAAATGAAAAACACATTTTTCAAATTCAATTAAATTTATAGTAGCTTACGTTTTTTAAACTGGATATTCGTTAAAGCAAATATTTTATGCTCATGAATTTTAAGTCAGATTTTGGAATTGCATTATGTAAATTTAAAATATTGTATTTCTAACTTCTTGTGAAAAGTTCGACTTTTCGTTATCAATTTACATCAATTTTAGTTAGAAGATGACATACTTCCCTACACTTTTTAAAAATTGAACATGAATATTTTCTCACTGTTTTTAAAAACTCAGGAAATGACATACGTTCCACACTTTTTAAAAATAGAGGTACTAAACGTCTATTTATCTAAAAAACTAACTCTATAGGAAAGTAATATTGTATCTGCCACGTGTGGAAATTCCACCACTCGGCGATTTGCTAACCTCGCTAACGTTTCGTGCTGGAATAACCTTAATGTTCACACTTGGTAGACAAATAACTATTATCTACTGTATTTAAATGTACCATGAGATAAAAAAAAATGATTCTGAGCAGATCTTGATATGTGTTATACGTTTGGCAAGTACTGAAGTGTATTGTCAATCTATGTCAAATTCAAGATTTGCAGGTTAAGTTTTACGTCAGTCTGTGTCAAACAACAAACAAAACCTAACCTTTTAATCTCGAATTTGACATAGACTGACAATACACTTGTAATGTTACATGCAGTCTGCATGTCACATTTATTCATATAAAATATATCCAGATAGTTAATTTAAAAAGTTTATGTACAGTCGATGTGTTGTGAATGGTTACGGGTAACCAAAGAGAAGTAAATAAACAGAATGATAAAAAAGTTCAATTTGAAACTAGACTCGAGACGGTCATATTAAAACCGATGGTGGTTCAATTCCAACCAATTGGTATTTTTAATTGAATTTAATTAAAAGATCATTACACAGGAAGTATCTGGTAATGATATAAAATAAATTCAGCAAATCAAACCGTCTATCAAGTCGACATAATTGAAGTGTTTTGCAATATCATATTGAAGTTATATTACCAAGTAAATAACTTACAATATAATTAACGTAGAGCCAGTGTTTACGTGTGTGTTGTGCATTCAATTGAGAAGTGCTATCTGGGAGATAGCAACACATCCAAAGAGCTTTTTGAGGGGATTGGAGATTTCAACCAGCCAGTTACTGTTAGCTGTCCTGCTTCATTTGCAGAGGAATTCTATATGTTGCTGATCAGGTTACGGTAAAGCGACGTTAAGGTCAGTGTTGTTTCTTAACTTTTGCTAACAACTTTTGGAATACTTCAAGAATATTTAAATTGTGTGTTTAATATTAGTGAACTTGTATTTAGAACTAAGAATTACTATTAATTATCTAAATTCTAATAGTGTTCTGAGTACTCGGCGATTTTAGGTCATTATATTTAGAAATTCTAACCTTTTGATTTAATTTAAGATTGGGGATGTAAATTAGGGATTTTGGGTTTTAATATTGATTAAAAGTTATCTTAAACAAACTTGACTATACTTACGTCATTGACAATTCAATAAACATATCTGAATGTCATTAAGATATTTAGAATATCAGTAAAAGACCTGAAAGTAACTATAAAATTACTTTATATTAATCAAATAGTTGAACAATCAGTAATACTTGTTATTAAGAAGCACCATTCAGTTGAGGGTAAGGAGTATTTCTTTAGCTTTACTGACTAGCCGGAGCAAAAATTTAAAATAAATAGAAGAATATACCATGACAATATTTGTATGTCACATATTGACGTTTGTGAGGTAAGTTATTATTTTAATTTATCATATAAATAAGTGATATAACACCGCAGAGAGGCGTTCTATTACAATTGACGCGTCAACGTGGGGCTCGATAGGGCTTATATAACAAGGAAACTTTTAGTTCATGAATTTAAGGTCAGGTTTTAAAAAACCAGCAAAAAACCTTAATAAAATGGAGGCAATTAGATTAGAACAAGGTGACAATGTAACAAATATGGAAGTCAATCCAATAGCAGAGAGGCATTCTATTACACACTTCAGTACTGCCAATACACTTCAGTACTGTCAAACGTATAACACATATCAAGGCCTGCTCAGAATCATTTTTATCTCATGGTATTAATATGGCTATTAACACACATATAGTGAAATTTTTACCCCAGTAGAAAATGTTATCTCTTTTCATCTTATCCGAACTGAGTGAAACAAAAAATCACCAGAACAACTGATCGTCGTAACTTAAAATAATTAACGACAATTATTGTCAGTTTGACACTGTCAATATTTCCATTTTCATTTCAAACTGAAAAGAATTTCGGATGAATAGAAAACACGTATTTAAAATGTTATAAAATACTTCGAAAATGAAGAAGGTAATCATCATCGAGCAATTGAAAACGCTTCAAAAGCATTAAAACTTGCTAAGAGTACTTTATACAAATTGAATGATAAAAATTGTGTGAAATGAAGAAAATCCATTATTCAACAAGACTTTAAGAACAGATTAGGCCTAATTGTTGATTTTGCAAAGGTTGGCTTTGGTAACACTAACGATGGGAATGATAGAAGATTCCTTTCAGACCTTCAGCTCACTGCTGAAACTACCTGTTTAAACGTTCAGCTCATTTATTGTTTAAAAGCTATACTGGAAACAATCCATCTGGACACAAAATTGACACAGAGAAGTTTGCTGCTTATGCCATGGACACACCAAAACTATATGAGCAACTGTAATAGAAAACGGTCTTTTGCCTATTGGACAACTTTCAGAAGAGGCGGAACAAGCACTTACGGTTTTATCGTATATTCAAATCTAGAAAGTTTTCCAGGGAGTCACGTAATGTTGATGTCCTGAACAGGCTTCTCTTGACATCAGATCCTCTTTTAACTGGAATAAGACCTACCCCAAGAAAAACCACTATGCCTTTTTTTTAAAGAGACTAGGACTATGCTACCTTTTGAAGCTTCAATTTATTATAGAAGATGAAAATGAACCCGAAGAAATATCATTTTCAAGTGAAGCAGAAGTAAGTTCTGATGGAGAATACCGGGAAACTTCTAATTCTGATGAAAATTATACCAAAATTCAATGTAAATACAAATAAACATAAGCTCACAAAAACATTATTATTATTATTTTAAAAGTTGCCTATCATTTCATTAAAAATAAAATAAACAGTTTTATCATTAAATGGAAGTTTCTTCAAATTAGAGCTAATTGCTATAACTTGATTATAAAGATTCGCTGTGCCTGAATTTAATCATCATTATATGTAAATTACAGTTGAAACTATTAAATATAACTACTTTTTAATATATTTATTTCTGAATTAGTTCGAAAATTGCGCATCTCCCCAAAAAAAAATACATATTTCGTTATTATTGAGGTATTTTCTCCAGAAATATGCTTTTTGTCACCAAAAACTACTTTAATTTTCATATTACCTCGTACCTTAATGAATCAGAGCATTTTGAAAGCCAAAAAGTACAGATATAATTTTGGCCAACTTTTCGACCCAAATACTCCACTGTGCGATGCATGGATTTTATTGGTATTTCGTATCACAATTTAAAATAAAGTAGAACACATTAATTTTTAATTCGTACTGTTTGTCAAGTTGCAACTTTATTGTATTTTTTGAGGTTATACAAATGTCAGTATATGATTTCTTATCAAAATTGTCATTTTGATGAATTAATAATACACGTACGTTTAGTAACTAAAATTAGAGATAGGCAGTTGTTTTTTCCGCTGGGGTAATATTTCCACTATAGTTATGATGCTAAATTTTATCCATAAGAAGAAAACTTTAACTCACGAGACAAAGCCGAGTGAGATAATTTTTTCCCGAATGGATCAAATCTCTTTATTCATGTGTGGCGGATCACATTTTTTTTCAATATCAACATTTAGTTATATAGTTTTCAAATTGAATAAATAATTTTAAATAAATATCATGTTACCCGTTTTTATATTATTTACCACGGTAGCACGTATTTATTTTGTTAGTTGCTATGGATTATGGACTATTTTATTCACTAGTGAATAAACGAGCATTTTATCCACACTCATCGTTAAAATATTACTTTATCATATGGAGATTTTCGTAGATAAAATGCGGCTTTACAAGCAGGTATTGGAAAAAGCATTGTAATATTTTTTTTCATACGAAAAACGTCGAAACAGTTTCTTTTATGTCAGACAACTGGCAGATTGTCAAGTTTATGATATTTCAAAATTCAAAGATTCTCATTATTTTTACGCAAAGTAGATAAAATCTTGGATGATACGCGTCGCAAAGAAGTTTGTAGGTACTTGATGCGATGTCAAATTTGACCTTCGGCCTCATTTGACAAAACACGTTACGTGCCTATAGCACTTCAATTTTGCAACTTGTATCATAAATCTTATAGGTACCTAATTACGTTAAATCTTTAAATATTTCCTTTATTCTCTGGATATACAGTTATACAGAGAGCTAAACATTTGCAAATGTATTTTTTAAGAGAACGTCCTGTCTATCTATGTAGTATGTGTGTTACGTTACTGAGTTGTATTAATAAGGTGCTACTAAATTTAAAAAAATAGTGTAGAATAGATTAGGACTGATCGACAATAAATTGTTTATAAAAAAAATATTTATAATTTTTTGTACCTCAAGAAATACTTTCTTATTTTATGATTTATATTTTACAGGTGTGAAAAGTCATAATTAGAGGCATTTGTCAAATTTACAATTTGGAATCCCGAAATAAATATATAAAAAAAATCCTTTGTATACATTAGTCGAGACTTGCGCTAAAGTACGCTTAGTTACCCAGTCTAAAGTATGAATATTAATGTATTGTAGATTATTTAACATAAAGCTGATTAATGCTCATTTTAATTAGACAACACATTTTAAATTCATGAACAATTCCGAGTTTGCGGTAATTTATTGCCCCAGTCTCGAGCCGACACTTTAACACGTTAAACAAATTTTTATCCTCGCAATTAATTAAGAAACTCCTAATTAACATAAGCTCACCTGAAAACTACTGCGGGAAGAGGCGTACCATTAAGCCGGACTATAACTAGAGCGCTTCTGATAACGAAAAGGTTTTCCTTCTGAAAAAGGAGTTATAGCGGCAATAACAGCGTTAAATTAAGCCAGAGCTCCCGCAAAATCGGCAAATATCGTACAGATAAGGTGAGGCGAGCATGACACACATTTTAATGAAATGGAAATAAAATAAAATGCGAAGCATAATCCAGAAATAACGTCCTACGTTTCTCCTTCTACGGCACTGGACCTAATTTAAACAGTATTAATTATTTTAATCCACACCCCCGCTGGAGTGGCCCAGAACGCTTTATTTGTACGCGATGATGGAATACGCTCTTCTGGGGCATTTTCAATAACACACCATCACAAATCTCGCATTTTCATTCTAATTACAATTGAAATCATCACTTTCCATACCAGGATGCTGATGTCATGTAATCAGATTCAATCATAGCGAGACTCAACAAACAATTTTACCACTACCACGTAACAATTATTGTTAACCATGATTGCTATCAATTTATTGCGGCCTAAAGCACGTAGGTTCATTTGCAATCTCTAGAAAATTGCTCCCCAAAATAACGCCATAAATTCCGGCTTCGACGACGTTCCGCTTTAGCGCTGCAACGAAATTAGATTTTCAGACAAAATATGTCGATTAGGGGCGAATAAATCAGGCGGCACTCCCAATTTTAATTTTTAGATGTTTACGCAGTTTCTGCACAAGTTGATTGGCCATTAATTAGTATACTTATAAATAATTAGACACTTTGTACGATTTTTTTCCTGATATACGTATAAGTACAGCTACGTAAAGGAGAGTGTGATTGAGGTAGCTTTTTTTTTAACATTTACCATACAAGTATTTACTTAATTTTTATAATTAATGCTACAATTTACGACTTTATTAAATAGTAAAATTAACTAATAACAACTTTAGACTAACAGAATACATCTGAAAATTGATGTTTACCTAGCATTCAAGCAAAAACTCACGATCCATCGAATCTTTATATGAAATTCAGCTCGTTGACTTGTTTTTTCTTTCTGACTGAAACACTGGCGTTGGTTTCAGTCAGAAAATTTACTAAAATCAGGTCTATAATGTAAAAATTGAAATTAGTTTAGGATTAACAGCAGCTAATGACGAGTGTATACAGTTTATTATACCTTTCAAAAAATTTGCCGTTTTTTTAAAGAATTTAAATAAATTGTGATTAATATTTGCTACTTGATTACATGATGTTTGAGTCTCGAAACGAGAACTCAAGCTCAGGCTTGTTTTAAGAGAAACTTATTAATTTGTTTTTAGCTATTGCTGAAAGAATACTTACGTTTTAAATAAAAAATGTATTAAACCCTTTATGCAATATGCACATTTAAGTTATTGTAGGATTTGTGGGAAATGTAAGAACAGCTAATGGAGAGTGCGATTGCTACAGTATTGTTGTAATTTTCTAGATATTAACAATTGCCTTTGTCTTATATTATTTAAGAAAAATTAGTTTCAGCTTGAATACATTAATATTAATCGTTAAATATATTTGATTCATAGCAAACATTTGGCAAGTAAGGTTTGCGTAGCCTCGAAACGAACACTCGCGATCAATTGAATTTTATTTTAAGTTTAGCTCATTCACTTGTTTTTATTTCTTATTGAAATACTGGTCTTTATTCGAATAATTTAAGCTATTTAGTTTATTAATATCATATTTATAGTGTAAAAATATGAAAATTGAAATTACCACAGCACATTTTTACAACATATTTTTAGAATATTCAATAATATTTATTAAAAAATAGTTAACACTTCCAGCGTGCTTAAATAATAAGATTAATCGATAAAAATTCTAGTTGGTACCAAAAATGTGACGGCTAATATTTACGCAACACAACACCGACACTCGGGCCGAACTTTTTCATTTGTTATTCAAATTTTACTGAAAATTGGCGCACAATTCACTCGCCAAGTTTATTAAAGTAAGTAAGTGAGTAAAGTATAAAAACCTAACCTACAAATACAAAGTAAAAGCAACTTACATTCGTTGTTTTAGCAAACTTTATCCTCAAAATCGTCCAAAGTGGTGCATTTCCGGTGGCGAAACGTGCGCACGAGCGGCCGATTCAAAAAATTCGAGCGACCAGCGACAGTTTGTGTGCGCGTTGAGCTCGCATATTTGGAAAAGTGCGATGTAAGACCGAAACGTGATTCTTGCACCGCGGTAGGTTAGACTATGCCGGTAAATCTGTTTAAAGTTACAAGAGGCGCTCGCGCTTTGAATCTTAGCGCCTTGGCCACCCCCACAAACACCTACGGCTACGGCGCAGCTACGCTAAAAAATAGCAGCTCCTTGATTCAAAAACTGGACAGGATTGGGAGATTTATTTCACTTATGTCTCAGAACAAAAATGCTTTCAGTACAGGTGGGAATTCGGGACGGGATGAGCTTGCACTTGAGGATTTCGAACGTGGAGTACTGCGAGAATGTCGTTATCCTGGCGATGGCGTAGCGGACGCCGGTGGAATCTCCAGGTGGGTTCTCCAGCTCGTCTGGATCTGTAAATGATCCTGAATATAAAACTTTGCTATGTCACAAATTTAAACAAATC
The DNA here is from genome assembly GCA_940337035.1 of Agriotes lineatus. Lineage (NCBI taxonomy): Eukaryota > Metazoa > Arthropoda > Insecta > Coleoptera > Elateridae > Agriotes > Agriotes lineatus. The sequence continues at coordinate 22,409 of CALNHX010008124.1, forward strand.
AGAAGTGGGGAAATAATACATAGTATAACACAGTAATAGACTTTATACTATTTTGGTGTAACCATTGTTACCATAACATTGTTACTTTATGAAATTAGATGCTGCTACCCATAATTTATATCTACAGTGATCGCCAAACAGTTGGCATCAAATGGGAAAGAGTTTTATTTAGAGTTATTTGAGAAATCAAAGCCCTGGCGATCAGATGTGGTTAAAAAACATTACAATTGGGCCAAACAACAGCTGTCATTTGTTTAAAATGTGATTTTCCATCTAAGTACAGAATTTTGAAAAAAATCTAAATTTTTAGCATACTTAAACGAAATAAAAGAAATCTCCTCATTTCGACAACTGCGAAAGAACATTTCCGGGATTTTTGTAACAGTAATTCGTTATCAGGGGTAGATTAGAGTTTTTAAAAGACATTTAAATAGATATTAATTATCATTGAAATATATTTTTCATGAAAAGAGACTTGCATAAAAATTGTAAAAATTATGCGAACATATTACCTTTCGGTAAATAATAAAAAAATCTAAAGGAGTAATTAACATTTTGTACTATTTTTCCCAATTATAAATCTGTAGTCTTCATTTAAAAAAATGAATTTTAAAATTAAGTCTTGCTATGTGAAATTTTGAAATATATTTAAAAAATAGAAAAATTAAATTTTTGCGAAAGTTAAAGAAAAAGGTTGTTTTCCGGCCTTGAAATTGTTCATTTAGCTAAGACTAGCATTGGCTAAAAATAGCACTTTTTGGATTATCACAATTTTGAAAACGCCATTTTCTAAGTAAAAATCACTCAGTATATCTGATAGGGGTTAAATAGGATTTGAGACAAGCACAAATTATTGCCGTAAAAAGGTTTTTTGAAAAATCAAAAATTAAAATTTTTCTCATTTGATGCCGACCTTTTGGCGGTATACAAAAAGTTAAATTGGTATTTTCATAAACTGAACGGTTTCCAAAAAAATCGAATCGAATACTGGATTTTAGTATAGTCCAGGAACATTAATATTCTAGTATTCTGAACAAAAACGAATCGAGCTGAATTTTGCCATGGACATACATTATAGACTTCTAAATATGAAGTCGAACGTCCCCTACTATAAATTTTATCATTAAAGTTTAACAGCACGCGATAGGCATAAAAATTGTTTTTTTTTGTATAATATATATTTATATATACAGCTCAGCAGGCCTTAGAGGCCCATGGCTTAAAGTTTCTCTATTATTTTCTTCCATTCTTTTCTGTTTATGGCTAGGTCTCGCCATCTTTCGATTCTTAAAGTGCGTAGATCTCCCTGACACGCCTCCAGCCATTTCTTCCTTGGGAGGCCTCTTCTTTTCCGAACTCCACCTCTCACCATTATTGTTTTCGCCCACCTATTCACTGGCATCCTTGTCACATGTCCCAACCATCTCAACCTGGTAGTTCTGACTGTTTGGCTTATAGCGGGTTTTTTGTACAGTTGCATAATTTCAGCATTTGTTCTTCTCCCCCATTCATTTTATCCCACTTTGACTCCTCAGAAAATTTTTCTTAGTACCTTGCGTTCCCAAATGTTTGGTTTTTCTTCCTCTTTTTTGTTCATCACCCAGCTTTCACACCCATACAGTACTGTGGGTTGTATTACTGTTCGGTATAATCTTAACTTTGCCTCTCGTGAGATTTTATTGATTTTAGTAAGTTGTGCATCGCCCCCACAGTTTTACTCCCTTTTGCTCTTCTCTTCTCTATTTCCCTTCCTTCTTCACTTTTACAAGTTATGGTAACCCCAGGTACTCAAATTCGTTAACTCTTTCGAAGCAGTGTACTTTATTTTCTTCTGTTGTTATTGTGATTTGTGGTTGTTCATTATTTAGATTGTCTCCCATCTCCAAGTATTTTGTTTTCTCCTCATTTATCAGCAGTTCATATTCTTTTGCTTTTTTTCAAAAAGTTTGAATATTTTCGTGAGCTCCGCCTTTGTTCTGGACATAAGCACTATGTCATCAGCATAGGCTAAAACTTGGTTTTTACTGTTGTAAATTGTCCCTTGCGTTTTTATTCCTGTCTCCCTGAGTATTTGTTCTAGCAGTAGGTTAAAAAGTGCTGTTGATACAGGATCCCCTTGCTTCAGTCCCTTTTCAACTACAAACTTTCTGAAACGCTTCCTTCCACCGCTACCCTGTTTACCGTTTTCTCCAAAGTCATTTCCACCAATAATCTTCTTTGGTATTTGTAGTGCTCTCAATGCTTGATACAGCCGTCTTCTTATGACCGAATCATAGGCCTGCTTAAAGTCGATAAACAGCATTTTGAGGTCCAGTTGTTGTTCGTAGGAATTATTTTGTATCATCTTTAACACAAAAAGTTGTAACTAGTAGACCTGCCTTTCTTGAAACCCCCTTGATACTCTCCTACCTCTTCGTTTACATATTTGTCGAGTTTTGTTTGTATCATTCTGGCAAGGACCTTATAAGTTACATCGAGTAATGTTATGCCTCTATAATTTACCCAATTTGTTTTATCTCCTTTCATATAAAAAGGACAGATGACTGCCTCTTTCCATCGATCTGGCATTTCCTCCTCCTCCCAGATTTGTATTATTAGACAGCATACCCTCTCTATTAAAGTCTTCCCTCCTTGCTTGATTATCTCTGCAGGTATACGATTTCGTCCTGCACTTTTCTTGGTAAAAATTTCTTATGCATTTATCTTTCTAATGGTCTTCTATTCTCTCTCTCTCGCCTTTCGCGTAGTTTATACGTTGAGTTACCGTGCTCTTCTATCCCTTTACTTGCAAAAGAGTTTCGCCTCTGGTGTGGTTTACACGTTGAGTTACCGTGCTCTTTTGCTTTTCCTCCTGATGAAGCCGCTTACGAAAGTGGGCGAAACGTTGAGTTCTTCGACCTCAATAATGACACGGTCCAATCCCGGAGTCGTTTGTTACTTCACCTGTTTGTGACACCGGGCACCACTACTAGAAGGTTAAACTACCTTATTATTGTATCAGTCTGTAAACCCTTCTCATGATTTGACAAAAAATATTGTACGCAGCTCATACTCATAGTGTCTTTACTAGACTCGAACGATCATCCTTGATTTATTTATTCGTCTTGTAAAGTCTCACGTTCAATATTTCTTACGTAAATAACTATTTCGTGAATATTTCCGTTCTTATTGGCTTTATGACAACAATACTTATACATACGAGCAACCGTTTTTACGCAATAAGTTTTGTAACTTTAACCCAATGAAGTTATTGGAATTAATAGCTATTTATCTAACAATTACATAATGTGAGACTTTATTTGACGAGTCTATGTTATGGCCCAGCAAGTTTCGCGAACAAGGCCAATAAAGAAAAGTAATTAAAGTTAAGAGTATGTACGAGTTGCATACAATGCTTTATGTTCGACTGCCAAAATAAAAAAATACGAGTTTATAAATTTGACGTATATTCTGTGACAGAAAAAATTGGCATTAGAGTGCGTTGATCAATATTGAGAAGCCTTTAGTTTGACACTGATAGCTGACGTAAAGATACTTGATAGTACAAGTACAATAAAGTAACATATTTTATCGCATTTCATATTGTAATGTACTACATTTCTACATGCAAAATCGCTTAGTAATGTGGTACTTTGCACCATAGCAACCATTACAGCATAGCAACGACGATTCGTTTTACGTTTGACAATACATGTATACATGTATTGTTCGTGACACTGTAAGTATGTCAAATTCGAAGTTAACAGGTTAGGTTTGGAGTCAGTTTTGACACAGATGACGCAAAACCTAACCTGCTAACCTCGAATATGACGTAGACTTACATTGCCGCCAACAATTCTCTTTAGTACTGCTAAATGCATAACTTCAACTGGAGCTGCTTATTGTGCTGTAGTACATAAAAGCGACTTTTGCTCAGCTTGGTTATGTTTTGACATTTAATATCACTTTTATATAAAAATCTAATATTTCACATTACTACATAAAATGCCATAAAATAATATGAAAGGCGTTAGAAGAGTGATTTTACTGAACCCGTATGGCTATTTAAGCACTTGCTAACGCTCTTACTCAAAGCAGTAATACTTGCTGACTAAAACTCACTTTTCCAAACTTGTTGCGTAGTATACTATAATACTACTAACACTATAAAGAATTATTTTATTGCCGTAAAACTATGTCATAAACAGTATTTCATAATGCAGTCGTACATAAAATACACTACCAGTTTTATTGTTATTCTTCATCTTTATTTAGGCCTTATAACCTAGCATTTCCAGCGGTTTCTGGCGATGTTAATCGCCACATTTCCATTCTTTTTTTACTCAGTCTTCTAAGTAGTTTTTTTCCCGATTTTGCCAGCACGTTTGAAACTCTAATTTTTATTATTAGCGTTTAAACATGCCCAGAACAACTAAAACGTGTTAACGGCAGCTATCAAAACATCTATTGCATGATGTTACAAAGAAATTCAAGACGTATCGCCCTAGTTGAGTTGTCGTCAGATTAATGAAAAATTGATGTATATTTTTGCGTAATTGAGGTAAATTTTGATTTAAAAAGATCGACGGTCATTTGTTGTAGCCAAGAGAATTACATTCTTAAGAACATATTACAATATTTAGAAAATTATTCAAATGTAAAAGTTATTTACTTAGATGAAACATGGATATATAAATACATAGGTAGTATAGTTCTCAGCCAAAAAAAAAAGGGTTAATGGCGATTTTCCAACAACTCGTTACAAGATTCCAAAAACTGAGGGAAAACGATTTACAGTCCTCCATGCTGACTGTGCATACGGATTTGTAGATGGGTGCAGTTTTCTGTTAGATACAAAAAATAATGATTGTTTGGTTATCATAACACATCTTTAAAATGTGGGTGATAAATCAGTTAATTCCTGCATTGTTATTGCCGATGTTTTCTCAAGAAAAAGTTATAGTAATCAAGAACAACACTCTGTACAACGGGATAAACCACCAACTCGATCTAAGAAAAAGTTTTGGCAAAAGTTTACAAAACAAACACAAGTAAAGTTGTGGGAATTAATTGAACCAACTCTTTACTGACTTCTATATCCGTACAATATGAAATCGATACGCCTCTTGGTCAACATGGTATACACGTCTTGCGTTTCCCTCTTACCATTGCTAATATAATCCAATCGAACATGCAAAACATGTAACACATTATAATAAAAATATTTGCTTAAATGCTGACGATAAGGACCATGCTAGATATTTGTGGCTAGATGCTCTATGTAGTGCTTATAAATTTAGCCGACGAGGCATAAGCTTTAGACTTTTCTAATAGTAACCAAGATAATAATGAGGATGAAAACGAATGATATCAGCAATAACAATACATCTTGCATCGCGAGTGGGTTACTTATGTTCCTACGTGTCTTGTTGTGTTTATTTAAAATCTAAAAGTAGAGTTCACAATATAAGAAATGTCTTTTGTTAATATTATTTATTATATGTTCATCGGTCCTTAATCAGTGCTTCTGTGATATGTTTTTCGGACTTTTTCCACTGTCTAGGGTGTAAATCACACAACGTTTCGGGAGTTTTGATCTACTCCCGTCTTCAGGTGTTCTTGGTTAGTCCTGAAGAGGACTGATATTATACGTTTTTCTACGTAAATTTGTGCCTCCCCCCGGGTTTGAACCCGGGACCGCTGATCGCTAGTCTGCCACTCTAACCACTAGGCCACTAGGGCGGTTATATATTTTAGTTGTAAACTTATATACCGGGTGCTGACTTGCGCGACGCACCATAGGAATTTGCATAGTAAATTCTTTATGTTCAATTATTTGCTCCCCTAATTATTTTAGAGCTAAAGTGTAAATACATTTTTTGTAGAGAAAAAAATACTGCATCCATTCATACTGTTGCTAACAATTTTTCATTTTCCGGAACTGAAGGAATGCAAAAAACAAACTAGCATTTTCACAAAAATCAGTGATGCCATGGAATTATTGAAACAAGCCAATGTCAACGCAAATGCGTGCGAAGCGACAATATGTGTTGTTTGTTTGTTTGTCACTGATGTTTGACGTTTATAATAATTCATTACTAATTATGTTTTGCTTAATGTCTCTAAGGTACCTAGACCTTGTCCATAACAAAAATGGCTTTACGAGTATGGTGGACGTTCGTCAAGTAAGCTCCTTGTTTATTGTAAAATTTCCGTATCGTCAAATTCCAAACGGTACAACCATTAATAGACTGATTCATTTTAAGTTTAAGACTACAGACACGTTATTAAATAATTGTAGGTGCAATAATGAGCTTCAGAACTTACACCAAAACGAGAAAAAACGACAATACGTTCAATCTTTTGACGGCAGTGACTGGATGATCGCCCCGCACGCACTTGCGTTGGCATTGGCTTGTTTCAATAATTCCATGGCATCACTGATTCTCGTAAAAATGCTAGTTTGATTTTTTGCATTCCTTCGGTTCTGGAAAACGAAAAATTGTTAGCAACAGTATGAATGGATGCAGTATTTTTTTCTCTACAAAAAATGTGTTTACACTTTAGCTCTAAAATAATTAGGGGAGCAAATAATTGAACATAAAGAATTTAGGTACTATGCAAATTCCTATGGTGCGTCGCCCAAGTCAGCACCCGGTATATCTTACCGCTGTATGCGCAGTAGACTATTTTTGTAATTCTCTGCGCAGTAGTGGCAGCCAAATGGGCTTTAGTTCTGCACTAGCCTGGCTAATTGGTTCTACTGCCAGCGCTATGTATGAAGTTTCTTTCATCTTCCTACGGAATCTGTTTTTCTCTTTAGCTACAATTGATGCGTTATCCCATTGTATGTGATAGTCTTCGTTCCAGACGTGTTCTGCGATCTTGGATTTGATTGTTTCGCCCATTCTAACATTTTTGCGGTGTTCCGATAATCTAACTCGTAGGGGTCGTTGTGTTTCCCCTATGTATTGTCTTCCACACTCGCACGGTACGCTGTAGATACAGTTCTTTGAACTTTGATCTTCGTTGTGAGGCTTGGTATGCGTCATCATGCCTCTGAGAGTTGTTGTGGACTTGAAGGCAGTTCTTATATTGAATATGTTTCCGATTCTTCTCAGTTTGTCGGAAACTCCTCAGATGTATGGTATTACGGCCGTGGTTGTTGGCTCCGTTTTCCCATCCCCTGCCGGTGTTGTATTTCTGTCCATCTCTTTTAGCGTTTGGTTTAGAGTTCTTTTTGGGTAGCCATTAGCTTGCAGCATTTCTGTGATAAATTTCAATTTCCCGTTTAAAGTCTTCTTCCTCCGAGCATACGATCTTGGCTCTGCTATATAGGCATCTCGCGACGCCACGTTTCACGCTATTGTGGTGGTTAAAATCGTAGTGTAGGTATCTCCCCGTATGGGTTGGTTTTCGATATACCTTTGTTCGTACATCAGTGCGTCATCTGTCGGCAAATTTGTGAAGAGGCTTACTATGTCAAAGCTCACCATCATGTCATTCGGAGCTATGCGAGTTTGTTTGATTTTGTCTACAAAGTGTTCAGTATTTTTCACGATGGATGTTGTTTTGGCCGCTAGTGGGGATATGATTGTTAACAGGGACTTTGATAGAGGATGGCATGGTGAATTTATGGAACTAACTATCGGTCTTAGGGATATTCCCTCTTTGTGTTTCTTGGGTAGCCCGTATAGGTGAGGTGGTTTGCTGTAATGCGGAGTAAGTTTCATTCTCTGGAAGTTTGAGAACTCCTCTTTGTGTTTATACAACGTCTGGTATATTTTCCGTTCGACCTTCGGTGTTGGGTCTGTGGGAAGTTTCTTGTATTCCCCGGCGTTGATCAGGTCTTGGATTTTCTCTGAGTAGGTGTTCGAATCCATGATCACTGTTGCATTGCCTTTGTCTGCAGGTAGTATCTTGATGGTAGCTTCGTTTTTGAGAACTTTGATCGCTCTAATCTCCGCTCTGGTGAGATTAGGTTTAATTCTCCTTGATGGCTCAAGGGCTTCTCTTGCTCTCCATCGATACTCTTCTGCCTCTTCTGTCTTTAGGCGTGCTGCTGTTTCCTCAACGGCTGTTATGAGATCGAATTTAGGAATATACCTTGGCGTTACCGCGTAGTTTAGTCCCTTCTCTAGTACCGTCTTTTCAGTTTCATCCAGCTGTCTGCTGGATATATTTATAACGGTCTTTCCTCTAGTGTTTGCTGGTTTCTTGTTCTTGATTAAATGATCCAGCTTTCGTAGATGTACCTGTTTTTGTTTTTCCCCAGCCTTATTGTAACTTAACTTTGTAGCCGCGTCTATCCTCACAAAGTCTTCTTCACTGACTGTGTTCCTTATGGTGGCGTGAAGGTCTTCGATTTGCACTTTAAGTTGTTGTTTAGAAAACCGGTGATAGTTAATTCGTTCTCTAATCAGTGCTTCGCTCGCTCTTCTCGCAATTCGGGCTGCTCGTTGGCTGTTTATCGGAACTGATAGAAGTAGTCCTTTCGGAACTACGTTGTTGTCACGGGCTTTACAGAGGAATTTAAGGTGGTTTTCCTCTAAGGCCAGCTTGATTAAGGTCTTTTCAAGCTTTCGAAATTTTTGATTGATTTCGGGTCCGGACCGATTATCAAGTTGTTCTCTGAATGTCATTTTTTGGCGGTCTATTATGATATGTTTTTCGGACTTTTTCCACTGTCTAGGGTGTAAATCACACAACGTTTCGGGAGTTTTAATCTACTCCCGTCTTCAGGTGTTCTTGGTTAGTCCTGAGAAGGACTGATATTATACGTTTTTCTACGTAAATTTGTGCCTCCCCCGGGGTTTGAACCCTGGACCGCTGATCGCTACTCTGCCACTCTAACCACTGGCCATTAGGGCGGTTATATACTTTAGTTGTAAACTTATATATATCTTACCGCTGTATGCGCAGTAGACTATTTTTGTAATTCTCTGCGCAGTAGTGGCATCCAAATGGGCTTTAGTTCTGCGCTAGCCTGGCTAATTGGTTCTACTGCCAGCGCTATGTATGTAGTTTCTTTCAGCTTCCTACGGAATCTGTTTTCCTCTTTAGCTACAATTGATGCGTTATGCCATTGTATGTGATGGTCTTCGTTCCAGACGTGGTCTGCGATCTTGGATTTGATGGTTTCGCCCATTCTAACATTTTTGCGGTGTTCCGATAATCTCACTCGCAGGGGTGGTTGTGTTTCCCCTATGTATTGTCTTCCACACTCGCACGGTACGCTGTAGATACAGTTATTTGAACTCTGATCTTCGTTCTGAGGCTTGGTATGCGTCATCATGCCTCTGAGAGTTGTTGTGGACTTGAAGGCAGTTCTTATATTGAATCCGTTTCCGAATCTTCTCAGTTTGTCGGAAACTCCTCGGATGTATGGTATTACGGCCGTGGTTGTTGGCTACGTTTTCTTATCCCCTGCCGGTGTTGTATTTCTGTCCATCTATTTTAGCGTTTGGTTTAGAGTTCTTTTTGGGTAGCCTTTAGCTTGCAGCATTTCTGTGATAAATCTCAATTTCCCGTTTAAAGTCTTCTTCCTCCGAGCATATGATCTTGGCTCTGCTATATAGGCATCTCGCAACGCCACGTTTTACGCTATTGTAGTGGTTAGAATCGTAGTGTAGGTATCTCCCCGTATGGGTTAGTTTTCGATATACATTTGTTCGTACCCTGTCCCCATTCTTCTGGACTAGTACGTCTAGGTATGGGAGTTTGCCTTCCGAATCTATTTCCATCGTGAACTTAATTGATCGGGCTTGATTATTGAGATGTTCCAGGAAGCCGTCTAGTGTCTCTCTTCCATGAAGCCATATTACGAACATATCATCTAAGTATCGCAGTAACCAAGAACACCTGAAGACGGGAGAGATCAAAACTCCCGAAACGTTGTGTGATTTACACCCTAGACAGTGGAAAAGGTTCGAAAAACATATCATAATAGACCACTGGCAAAAAATGACATCCAGAGAGCAGTGCTTCTGTTTTCGTACTAGATTTTTTATTAGGTAGATATACATCGCAATAACATACAATTTACACGAATTGACAAACTTGACACTTATCAAACACTGTGATACTTAACAAACACTTAACCTTAAAATTACAAGTCTCTACCAATTTTCCACTAAACAGCGTTGCCAATAGTAATTATCAAGGAGAATGCGACGTTGATGGTTTTTAATTTTTGAACAGAGCATAAGTCCACTTCACCTTGTTGCTTTTTGGTAAGCTTTTCCACTTTAGACAACCATAATATATCTGAGTTCCGGAGTACTGACATTGACGATACTTTATCTCAATCTAATTCTTCCACCATAATACTTTTCAGTCCTTGTACGCCATGATTTTAATAACATTTAACTTGACTTGCGCAACTCTTGCCATTTCTATCACGGTTACCATTGTTGAAAATTATACTAATAGTGTATTTTCAAAAATATTATAACGTGGAGTTTATTCGGACAATTCTCATGCCATGAAACTTACTTCCACCGTAAATCGTAGTCACGTTGATTGACATAGTCAGCTCCGTACTGGATGAAACATCCTTTTATAGGAGGAATTGGAGGTTGCGGTCTGAATACACATACACATACACATGATAACATTATTAGTAAGTGTCTCGACCCTAATTGCCTAGGTAGACGTATACAATGTTTTCTCCTCTCAGTAGGCTGTTATATGATTTTATTAGGTTGCATGAATGACTAGTTTTAGAAGTCAAACTGTGACATGAAAGAACTATGCCACGTTTTACACCTGCTTTATTGACATTGCTGCAATTTTCATATCAAAATGCCTAAAATTGTATGGAAGAAGACACAAAAAATTAACTGGTAACAGTGCAAGCCTTTAAAAATCATAGCCACAAATTGAAAACAATATAACCCAATTTTGTAATGTCTAGTTATTTCGCATGTGTACCAACAAAACTGTCACCTTAACACAGCCTGCTGGGAAGAGGAAACAGAGTGAATGGATTATAATAGCATGCTCCATAAAAAGTTGTAAATGTTTTGCAATAGAATCATTAACGTTATCAAACATACTGCTGCTGAAAGAACATTAAGTAGTTTCACAGACTTGTATATCTTGGTATCTTGAAGAAGAATTTCTGTAGCTGTTGCTAATACTCTGAACCGGCCGTCCTCCCGTTCCTTTTCATATCAGGTTTTATCTCCACACCTTTCAATTATTTTCATTCTTATTCCTTACCATCTGATACAAAATCTTCCAGAGCGTCCTTCAACTCAGTAAACGTAAAGTGGCAGTGATAATGATTCTCTATAAAAATTAATTTATTTTCCAGTGGTATATTGTTTTTTTTTGGTCTCAAGGGCCACCCTTGTTCTGTCTCGAGGTTGGGGAACACAAATTAGCTAAAGCAACGTTCGTTTTACTGTGACGAAATTGGTCTCAAAGATAATACGGCTTTTAACAGTTTTTACCAGTTGGTCACCTATTCTCTGGGGCCTTTGTCATAATTGTTTTTTTAAATCGAGTGTTGAAGCATGCTTGATTTTTTATGACGATCTTTGCTCTACTTACTATCTTTTTTTTCATAAACCTTTCCACAGAATTCTGTTCAAAAGTGAAACATAATGTACCTGACCGTACTCTTCTTTTTATATATTCCATAGTGCAGACATATATTCTTTTCACATTCTTTTGCATGAAGTTTGACCATGAAAGTTTTCTCCATTTAGCTGTGTAAAATTACTTTGTCTTGTTTAAACAAAGTTTACAATTGAGGTTATGGTTTCGAAATGAATTTAGGTTAGAAAACTTAACAAAATACCTACAACTGCAAAGTTGCCATGTTTAAACAGAATAGAAAGTAGAACTTTAGTAATTTTTACTTCCCTCGTCTAAAAGACGAAGGACGTACAGCTGATTGCAAATAAAAGTGGGACAAGTCTTGAGACTACTTTTTGCGTTTTTAATAATGTGTGAAACGTTCTCTAACTTATATTTCCGTAGGTGAATACATAAAATATTATTAAAGATAGAAGCATAAGAAAAGGAACATAATTACGAGTATTTAATATGTTATTGTACTTCATATTACAATATTACATATTAGCTGTCCCAGTTTTAATTGCAATCAGCTGTACCTATTGTAATCACAAAAAAATACCTTTCAGATCTTAAGTTTCAGGGTCCCTAGATGACGAAAAACCGGTTTTCTCAATTCCGTCTATGTGTCTGTCTGTCTGTTGGCGGTATAACTCAAAACGTATTTGTTGGAGGAAGCCGATATTTTGCATGCAGGTTATATGTCTACCTAGTATGAAACCGAGAAAATTTTGTATAAATATATACAGGGCGAGCACCTTAAAAAATAAAATTTTGCACATAGGTCAGACTTTACACTTGACGAAAATGGGGTCCAACGGATACAGGGTAATGTCGTAAAAGAGTTAAAAAGTTTAAATAAGACTATTCCGTTACATACGGACGCTGTCGTTCGAAATTTTTTATTTTAATTTGATTTAATTCACATTGCCAAGTGTTTCCTTTTAATGTTCCAGTATTATTACGAACGTGAAGATATTTTTGTCCCTATTTTCCATTGATTTTTAAAATTATTTAGTGGCACAAGGGCCACTTGCGAGGGAAGTTTTGAGTGCAGCCCTCTATATATTTTTATGCATGCAGTTTCAGTAATTGCGTAATTGAAAACATGTGAAATTATGTACTTACATGGAAGGTTTTACAATATTTTAGATCATAAATATTTCTCCACGTGTACTATCAAAATAACCAGTCCATCTGACAACAATATTCTATTCTGTCAAATTACAGCAAATTTGATAGCGTTTCCTTTTCTTTGCTTCCAATTTTAGTTTAGATGTAGAACTAAGTAAACTGTAATATTCGCAGCAGGTTTAAGATTAAAAGATCTATTATGCAAGAACGTCTGGTCATATAAAGAAAACCTTTCTTGCAGAGAATTTTCCAAAGTTTATACTGGGATATACGTGGTTTTGACGTGAAGCCAATACAATAGGAGATATTCGCAAAATATTTTTTAACTCCTTCGGATATCTTACTTAGAAGGCGATAAGGTAAGTCGCTGCCAAAATTCAACTTATGTATTTGTTTTTCCCGTAATGTGTTATATACAAGTCAAGTGCTGGTACGATTGCTATCGGTTACTTCATTTTTTCACAGTAGGTGGCTATGATTCAAGCCTTTATTTATTTATTTCTCATTTTGTACTTTTTGGCTGGGAAGCCATGATTTGCGTTTGAGAAGTTGGGCCCCTAATTCTATAGTAAGTGTGTAGCATATGCTATGTGTGCTCTAGTTATTTGTCCAACGCCGAATGGAGAGTGGGTCCGATAACGATCCTAAAAACTGTGGAAAGAACTGTCTGCCCATGGCATCGAACTGAGGACTCACTTAATTCAAGCTCGGTGCTCTTATCACTGCACTACCCAATTGTTATGCGTTGGCCACTAAAATTTACTAATCTGTGCTAATGTACAACGTTACGTTTCATGCTTTGAAGTTGATCTTTCAGACCAAACACAGAGCTAGCTTGTAGCTCAGCTTAGCAATTTATATAAAATGAGTTATTGTAAAATATACAGTACGTGTTTTTAACTGTGGCCATAGGGATTTGCATGATAAAAATTATACCTTCTGTTAACATATGTTGTACATTTTGAAGCAAATTTTAGTTTTTAGTAATAAAAGTGTATAAAAGACACTACTAGAATAACATGAACATGCTTTATTTTACTATGTTTCCGTTAAAACCTGAAAACCAAGGACCCAGGACCCAGAGCCCAGGACTCCATCATAGTGCGAGAGTTGTAAAACGCTCGTAGACATTTTATAAGAGGTTGGGATATTGTTTACCAGCCCAAGGCAAAAATTTTGAGATTTTTTTTTAAAAGAAACTGATCACTAACACATGATACAATGCAACCGGTGTTAAGAATAAAACTAGAAAGACTGTAAAACCTTTTACTAATATAAAAGAAGTCAACGGAAATTTAAGCAAAACAGCCATTGTTGGAAGAATTGCTCAAATCTTTGATGCAATTATTATGAATTAAACAGATATTAAATGTTTTCCATAATATTTACAACTAACATGTGAGCAAATGAAAATAAAATGAAGCTTAAGTCATCTGCTCTATTACTTCTAATGTTTTAAATGTAAATATGACAGTTATTATAATAGTAGAAGTGTCAAGTTGTTTAAATTTATGTTTAAATATTGAAATGGTTTATGTTATGTATGTGTATTTCATTTTAGAACATCAACATAATGTGAATTAATAATCGACATATATTTCAATTTTCAAAGCCAAGCTTGATTTCACTTTCGTTTGCTCACATGTTACAGGTTAGTGTACTATATCAGTACTGTCTGCTTGATCGAAATGTCACTCACAACAGCAAAGGCCGTTAAAATTTATTAGCCTCGGCCTAATCGGCCTCAGTCACGAAATTTATCTTATATGCTCAATGTCAGCCTAATGCCGTTAAACTATAACAACCTTTTATATGGCTAGACTTTAAATGCAATGGTGTTGGACCACATTTTTAAATGGAGCAAACTCATAACTTCACAAAGAAGAACGAATGAAAGTACGTGTATAAACAAAGAAATAAAGAATCTGCAACTTGGGAGGAATATACTTTTATGGAGGATACCAAGAACCTTTTATATGGCTAGACTTTAAATGCAATGGTGTTAGTCCACATTTTTAAATGGAGCAAATTCATAACTTTAAATATAAGAACGAATGAAAGTATAAATAAAGAAATAAAGAATCTGCAACTTGAGAGAAATATACTTTTATGGAGGATATTCAGAAGAAAATTTGGGATTTTGAAAAAAAAAGAAATTGTTACTGTGGACACTGTAACAATGTGCAAGGAGAGATCTAAAATCATACTGGAAGTCATTCAAAATTATACTGGAAGTCATTCAAAATTATAAAACACATTAAAATCGGGCGACCAGTCCAAACTTGTGAATGGTAGGCAACTGTTGCGTTAGAACAGTCATGCCAGTTCGGCTTTCTTAAGGAAATATTTGCAATTTCTAAATCCCAGTGACAAAAGTTAGTTAACAATCATATTTAAATAAACGTCCTTATTAATAATATAATACCTTATTTAATGTCAATTTTATTCTTCAGTACTTTTGGTTGGTTCTTATTAAATATAGTACATTGACAGTAGTACGTTAACAGGTTTTTGACATTACTAGTATTGTTTCTTTGTAACCAGCTACCTACACCGTTACAAAAAAGCAAATACAAACTTGCTGTGAATCGGAATGTATTATTGTATTATCCGTAACCTCATTTACCTTGCAGTGTAGAGGATGGTGCCTTATGTGCTGGCATCTGGCGGTACAATGCTCAACTTGCCCCGGATTCGAGATACAGAGTTGGAGCGCGCTTTTGGTGCTTGCTCAGCAACCATTGCGTGAATTGTGTGTCTTGGTGATGTGTTGACCTTGTTACTCTATCTCTTAGGTCTGTGGGTCTGAGAAGAACACAGTTAATTTGGTGCCCAACTGGTCTCACCGAGCCCGATTCCAATCGCCAAGACTACGGAAAAATTCCAACCCCTGCGGGATTCGAACCGAGGAGTTGCTTAATGCAAGCCTGGCGCTTACCCAACTGCGCCACGCGACTTCTTTTAACATAATTAAATAGAAATTCACACTTTTTCTGATTATTGTAGATATTATGGAGAGTGATATTCAGGATTTTAGGATCAGACAATTTAAAAAGCTATTTTAATTTCAGATCATTAATTTCGAAAAAAACCTGCAAAAACTTATTTGGCAATATAATTCAATAACGTTGGACATATTGCTGACAGATCCGAATAAAACTTGCAAATCCTATTCAAAATGAGCAAGTTGACGGTATATCTAGTCTTTCCATAAATACGGTTACACACTTTTGTCTTTGTTTATAAAAAAAAAATCTGAACTGAACTGCAGTGCGAACTCAACTAGAGCAGTTTCATTATTTGTTTATGTTATCTTTTATATGCTTCTTCTTCTTTATCGAGCTTATTGATCTGTTATCAGCCTATTGTAAGAGCTTTAGTTTTCTTGGGAGATAGATTGCCAACTGTCTCTCCACCTTTTATGTGGTCTTCCAATTGGTCGGTCGGTGGTCTGTTGGTTGTCATTCAAGTGCAATTCGGCCTATTCTCGTCTCGTTCATTTTTCTAAAGTGATCTTGCTGTTCTTATTTTCTTTGTCGACCGCATCGTACTATATCTGTAATTTTGCATATTTTTCGTATGTAATCGTTGTGAACCTTCATCATTGAGTGTTTTCCTAGCTATTGCTCTTAATGTCCTCACTTCTGCAGTTTTTAGCATATTCTTGGTTCCCTTGCATTTCTATTCCATAGGTCATAATAGATCTGATGCAGGTCTTATCCATTTCATTCACATATACCTGTTGTTGCATATTACGTCTTTCAGACATGCAGATATTGCGGCAGCTTTTGCGTTTATCGCTTCAGATCTTTGTTGGGTTTTGATTCCTGGGCAGCTCAATTCCAAGGTACTTGAAATGCATCAGTTGTTCGACCATGTTTGTGTTTATCGCCAATTTACATCGTATGAATTTTTTAGCGAAAGTCGTACTTTTTGTTTTAGCTATAGCTATTGTCATATTGTATCTTTGACCTGATTGGAAGAATCTACATAGTTACCTTTGAAGGTCTTTTTCGCATCTTATTATTATGACGTCATTAACACCGGACCTATAGAGACAATACTTAAAAACAAATTCTGTATAGCATGAATTCCAAATTATATCCGCATATTCCAATTTAGTACGTACAAGTGAGTTGAAAAGAGTTATTAACGTGTCAATACAATTGAATGAATGTGAATTACGAATTAAAAAGCCTAATGGTTTAAATGCAGAATTTAATAAGGTTTCAATATGTTCATTAAATTTTAAGGATGTATCGAAGGTAACGCCAAAGTCATGAAAACTTGTAACACGATCTAAATTAACGTTATTCATGGTGTACTGAAACAAAATGGAATAGGTCATATATTGCCATTTATTTATATTAAAATTTAACTGATTAGATAGTGACCATTCCCAGATTTTATTAAAATCATCTTGCAGTCGTTCGCAATCAGAAAAGTCATTAATAGTATAAAATAGTTTTAAATCATCTGCATATAGTAATTTAGAGACGTAGTTAACAACATGAGTTATATCGTTTATAAATATAATAAACAGTAACGGTCCCAGGATCCTTCCCTGGGGAACTCCAGAGTATGCAGTGAATTCTTAAGGTAAAATTGCATCTGTTGATGATCTATTTTTACGGAATCCCTGTTGTTCGTCTTTGTTTATGATGTACTTTTCAAGTTTTGATATTAAGATGCTTGTGAAAAGTTTCATTGTCGAACATAAGAGTTATACCTCTATAATTAGAGGATTGGTTTTCTGTCCTCTTTTAAATATGGGTACTGTTAAGCTTTGGTGTCAGTCTTCTGGTATTGTAGACGTTTCTAAGATGCTATTGAATAATATGACTATACTCTGTTCACATATTTTTGGCATTTACATTTAATGATGGCCATAATTCATAAATGTTAAAAGCCACCAAACTAAGGAGACAAAAGTTACCAAAATAATGTTTGGATATGCTAAAATTGACAACGCCGCATTTGTAAATAATCTTGCAAATATTTAACCTAAAATTCTTTTTAACCTCAAAGTGATTGTACATGTCATTTGAAGTTCTATTTAAACAGTTAAAATAGAATATTTTCCATGCCCAACCCTACTGAAAATAAGGTGTGAACTGAGTATAGTTTTATTAATTTACTCAGTTCTTATATTTATTGACATATAAGTGAAGTAACACGCTAAAATAATATCGCAATATAAAGCCAATTTTGGACGATATTAATAGTATGTTATATACCATGGGACTAAAGTCTGCCATTTAAATTAATAATCACACATGGTATTAAATGGCACTTTATTCTCAATGCATAATCAGTTCGCTGTTTTTTTGCAAACCAGTTTACTGAATGACTCTCGCGTAAATCAAGTTGTACTGCAATATTAAACTTAGTATTACCTTAACAAATTGATTTTATAGGAGTCAATCTATAATTGTATTAAGGCTTGGTAACTCTTCGATGTTTATGTAACCGTTTAAATAAAGACGTGAAATAATATTAGAAGAACTGCATATTCGCATAACCTATTTCCTATTTTAGCAACACTAAGATTTATTCACTGGTTTTAAATCAAGCAAAATACAGCTACATACTTTCTGTTTGCAGCCAATTGTGTGTTATTGCTACTTGTGCTATTTTCGAAAACAATTTCTTGAAATATTTTAGGAATGTAGATAATAATTTCAGTAGCATATCTTAATTTTCATAGGCCATTTATTATCTTTTCTCAATAAATCTGTACATTATTGCTAGTAGTATAACCCTAAGATTAAGAATTATGGATAGTACGCACATACCGAGTATAAGGCGTATTACTATCATCTATACACGGTGGGCTATAAAACACGGTACAGAGTTTGTAGCGTAAGTTATGATATTTTTAAATGATGATTATACCACGAAAAGCTCAATCTTTATAAATGAAAATGACGCACTTTTACTTCCAAGGATGGAAAAATGTATTATTTATACTTTTGAAAATACAACAATAATAACAAAAATTACTAAATAATTATTAAATATGCTATTCAAAAATATGGTTTAATATGCCCTCCATTTTTACTTAATAAAATAACAATTTCAATGAACATTTTGCTCTCCACTACAGTTTGAACGTATTTTACTCTCATTGCAAATCATAATTTTGATTTGCCCTGTAGATCAGCCAATGTTTTAAAAATTGTGTACTTGATTATGGATCTACAAGTCATGCAGAGCTTTTTATCACGAATTTTTTTTTGTGAAATGTAAGATAAACTTTTTCTCCATTTGTATAAAACTTTTTGGGACACACTGTATAACAATTTTTTTCAATAGTAATATGAAAACATATTATAAATATTTCTTTTTTCCTCATTTTCAATGGATACTGTATAAAAAAAAAAATTTCTACATAATTATCATACATATTGTTTAAACAATATAAATAATTTCGTCCCCGCTCCAAAAGGTTTCTGATTTCAAATAATATAAAAAAAAACAAGATTTTAAAAAAATCATCAAAATCGGAGCTGTTCCTGAGGACTTCCGAAGATTGCCTGTTTTATGTATTCACTGACGCAACTAAGTGTGTTAGAATAGTTTCTAAAAATTTAGAAAATTGAACATTGAACAGTGATTACTGATTAAATGCTTGATTAGTGATGACAGATAGGCGAATTAGTGTTAAAACGGTAGTTAGTACTAATTGACGAGAAATTGGTTAGATCGATTCTGTATGACATTTTGTGTATGAACAAGGTCCCAGCACGATGATTAAATCGATACCCTTCTACAAAAGGATTGAGTAAACAGTTGTCGCAGCTTTTGGCCCGTGTTCATGCAGATTCTGACAATCTGTTTGATAGAACCGTAACTATGGACGAAATTGGGTCCATCACTATGGTGTAGCCACTAAACAAGTTAGCATGGAATGGCGGCATTCCAACACTCCGTCTCCAAAGGAATTCAGAACGAAACTGTCGGCAGGCAAAGCCAAGCTTTCTGTTTTCTGGGATTCTCGCCTAGTCATGCTCATCGACTTGGTCGTACTGTATTACAGTGACTTTTTCGCTAAATTGTGGAATCAAATCAAGATTAAACGTCCTGGACGGCTTTCAAAATGAATGCTCCTACATCACGACAATGCGTCATCGCACACATCAGAAACGACTAAACTGCGCTTCAAAATTCTTCCCCATACAAAAGAAGAGACGAGACGCTACTTGAGGCGAATGCAATAACAGAGGAATTTGGACATGGAGAAGAAGAAGTTTTGTATATATCGTAAATTGAAGTCCAGTTGCAATCATACAGAGAATTGGCTTTAGCGAAGATATCGTCAGTATACAAACTTGGATATTAACATTTTTATAAACTAATCTGTAACATTGTGTGTATTATTTGTGATTGGTTAGAAACCAATTGCCTCAAAGGGCTATGGGATAAATAATTGGTAAAATTGTAACTCATGGGCATATGAATTCGTCCCACTGAAAAGAACTTTCAGCTTTAGATTATTCGTAAATATGTTACAGTCGAAACTCGATATTGTGACATTAAAGGTCAGCTCGTTACAGCCAGACTTAACAATACGACACTAAACTGATTGTTACACGATAAAACGACATAAATCAGAAAAATACAACGATCAGTCGCCCCCAACTACGTTACGATGTACTGTAACAAACTTTTCCAGCTACCTTCAGTGGGCGAGAAGATTCATTACGATACTATTAATTAGGGCAACGACCTGTTAGCCTAAATAAAGGTTTTAATTGCCTTAGACTCCATCAACTGCTTCTAAACCCTTTAGAAAAAAGAAACTTATCAAAAAAGTACAAATCGCATGAAACATCCTAACTGGAATAAAAACACACGACTACTTATCAGTGTATTAACTTAAAAATATTCCTGTAAATATTTGACAGAAACTACACATGACAAAAGGGTTAGTATTCTTAATTAATATTTAACAAGCGGCGAAACTTGACTACAAATGGTAAAAACTGACTTCATGGCGGTAACAACTATTTATATTCCTAACTACTTAATTGACATCAACTACGTTTCGTAAAAGAAGCGAGACTTCGTCAAATAAATGAGCACTCAATTTAACTTGCTTTAATATTATCAAAAACATACAACACTATTCTTTAAAGGTTTACGGGCCATTACTTGATATTCAACGAATTTGCTGCAGCTGTTTCACTCAAGATGATTGATGAAATGCGTAAACGAAACCAGCAACAGGCGGAGGGGGGGGTACCATTTTCAAAGGATTGAACGGTATTATATCCCCAGAGGCTAAATGGAAGACGTTAATACAACTCGCGATTTTCGACAAACAAAACTTTTTGAAAAAAAGCTGGCACAGTTGAGCATCCTAAATAAAAATTTACTAAGGCGTTATTTGGAGCTCACAAAACACCCCGGTAAGCATTCTTGGCCGCTATAACTCCTTTAGTACTCCCCCGTATCACTTAAATCTCGACAAACTAGCATCCGTTTCAACGGAACAGTCTGAAATTTCCACACAGATTACAAGCACAGGCCAACACAAGTAATAACTGCTGATAAAAAACGCAGGCAGGCTGCTACATAACTTCAGCCACAACGGAAATCTTAATAATTAGGCTGGCCTTTGATGAATTTCATGAATCGCCAGGGGCCGCCGTTTCCCACACCCAAAATATCTGTTAGGCTCTGCGATTGTCCTGTACGGCTAGATCGCGTCGTTTTCCCCATCTCCCTTTTACGCTACATTTTCCATCTCTAATAACGAAGGGTACCACCGGTCACGTAACCTCAAAACTCACGCTAGATCGGTGTAGATACAGCGGGCTGTGAAATCTGCCCAAGAATGGCGACTTGGTGGAGCAACCCGGCGTGACGTAGTTTATAAGGCAAGCAATTATTGAAAAATCGGCACGCCGCGCCGGGTCCCTTTATGAGTGAACAAGCAAAGTACTCAAAAGAAACGGCACAAATCAAAACGGTATAAACAGGACAAAACTTAATTCGATAGAAACCTGCAACTCCGTGACACAAGCGCAATAGATGTCGCTAGTAATTTGAATTCGCATGAGATTTTGCTTAGATGGACTTAAATGAGGCGGGAATTTTTCGGTATTTGAAATAGAAAAGACGAAAATACAAAAAGTAACCAAAGCGTCAGATTGTTTTCACAAATGTTTGACTTGGAGTGCTGGATAAGAAATTTACTGGGCCATATTTAATCAAAAGAAGTTTTTTGTTTGACTAATACAGTCATTTTACGGACATGACTTGCGGTTTTAATGAAATATGTGGTACTTTCAACAATGGCTCAATTGTAATAAAATGAGATTGAACATAATACAGCAGGCGAGTAACAGAATATTTGCAGAACATGGTATAACAGGAAAGGGTCAGTGCCATGACCGCTAGATATGTGAATCTGGCGGTTTTAAACAGACTCACGCAAAACCTAACCTGCTAACGTCAAATTTGAGACTTGCAGTGCTACCAACAATGCACTTCAGTACTTCCAAAATTGAGTTCTTCTCAGCTTGGGTATGTTTTGACATTTAATGTCACTTTTATATAAAAATTAAATATTTCGCAGTTTTATATGAAATGTGATAAAATTATATACACAATGCGTTAGAAAAGTGATTTTGTTGTACTGGTATGGATGTTTAAGTAACATGTGAGCGACCAAAAGTAAAATCAAACTTGGCTTTGAAAATTGAAACATGTGTCGATTATTAATTCACATTAGTTAATATTCTAGAAATAAATACACATACATAAGCTAAACAATTGCATAACTATCACCGACTGTCATGCCAAATTTTCGTTTGAAAATTAATTTAAAAACTAACAGTTAAACAATGTTTTATATCTGCTACATCATTAATTACGTATTGTATTATCTGTAACCTCATTTACCTTGGGGTGTAGAGGCTGATGCTTCATAAGCTAGCATCTGGCGGTACAATGCTCAACTCGCCCCAGAATCGGGTTACAGAGTTGGAGCGTGCCTTTGGTGCTTGAGCAACAACCATTGTGTGCGGTGTGTGTTTTTGTAATGCGTTGACCTCTTAGGTCTGTGGTGCTGAGTAAAGCACAGTTAATTTGGTCCCCAACTGTGAATGGTCTCACAGAGCCCGATTCCAATCACCAAGGCTGCGGAAAAATTCTGACCCACGCGGGATTCGAACCGAGGACTTGGTTAAAGCAAGCCTAGTGCTTTCCCAACTGCGCTACGCGGCCTTTCTTCATTAATAAGGTATTAAATTATAAGAACTGTAGAAACTGTTCCAACATTGCAGTTTAAACAGAAGTTTGAACAACTATACACTTCTACTATTATAATAACTGTCATATTTAAATTAAAAACATCAGAAGTAATACAGCACATGCCTTAAAATTTTATAACCCAAGCTTGATTTTATTTTCATTTGTTCACATGTTACTTGCTGGCGCTTGTACTCAAATCAACCATACTTTTTCAATAAAAATCACCTCTTAAACTGGTTGAGTAATCTACTATTTCTATTGCTTCATTTAAAAGTAGGCTATTACTAAAGATATTTGAAAGACGATAGTGGACATTTGCATTAAAATATGTAAATTTCATGATTACTCGATTTAAAAAGAAACATAATGTGATCTATTTCTGGTTTATTTCTATATGCCACATTCGTGATAATAGCTATTTACGATATTAAGCCAGCAGCTAAGCGTTTATGGCTGAGTACGTGAACTAGAACAAGAATCATTCTGATATTATTAAAGAATTGCCCCCAAATTATTTGCTTTTAAAATGTTGTACTTCGTTAAGCAACAAACGACTTCCGGGATTGGAACGTGTCATTATTGAGGTCGAAGTACTCAACGTTTCGCCCACTTTCTTAAGCGGCTTCTTCAGGAGGAAAAGCAAAAGAGCACGGTAACTCAATGTGTAAACCACGCCAGATGCGAAACTCTTTTGCAAGGGAAAGGATAGAAGACCACATTAACTCAACGTGTAAACTACGCTAGAGGCAAAACTTTTCTAACGATCGGAAGAAGAAAGGCAAGAATTTATAGGCAAGCGCTGTCGCGGTTCAGCAAATGCCGTCGCGGTTTAGTGGCGGTGGGCGGGCTTAGGAATTAGCACTTTCCACATAGAAGGAAGGGGAAAACTTACGCTGCGCCTCGTTTCTCAAATATACTCGCAGCTTGTTATGTAATATACTAATTCTAAACATTCTTTAGTTCAACGTGCATATAAAAACTATCTGGTAGACAGAATTATGGCTTACTTACCAAATTGGCATGTTGATTGACGGGACACATCACTGTTGTGCTTGTAGTAAATTGATTGGTTTTTATGCCGGTTTACCTTGAGCTCAGAGTTTTGATTAGATCCTGCAAAATATTGGCGTATGACGATTGCTTTGCTTCAGAATTTATACAAAAAAATATATAAGTAAACAATGAGATTTACCTTCAATTTCTTCTGATTTCTCTGTGAAGTTTTTTGGTATTGGCACACTATGTATGGACTTTCCATTTGAAGTGTCATCGGACGTTTCTAAGATTGATATTAATAAGGTGATTATTTAAAAAATGCTACTCTTATTAACAACATGACGCATGATACGAAGAATGTTTAAAACACATTTTAGAGTTTTCCAAACATAGGGTAATGTTAGTAAATTATTGCAATATTTCTTGATGTAATTAAAATATTTTCATTATTTTACAGTACTTGGCAGAAAAATGTGAGAGGCTAAGGTAAGAACTACTATTTCAAATCTCTTTTAAAAAGATTATTAAACGTAGCATTTAAAATATTCATTTACTGCGATAACAATGTTACTCTTATTAATTCAACCAGTAAGAAGAAAGATACTGTTTTCTTAGAAATTCAATTTTCATCTTGCTCTACACTATGCTTCACATGCAATCTTTAGCAACAACAACTGTTATAAGCCATGAATTGTTCAACAGTTTAACATTACTGTTGCAAAGGTTGTGTATGTTATGTGATATCTTCAAGTGGTCTTACTCAAACGTCAAAATGATTTTTATATTTCTGGAATTAAATACTCATTCTTCGTGCTCGAATATTGATTGGCTTACCACAACTACATTCCTTTTCTTCACGTGAAGATAAAATCGGCCCTGTCTCACTTGAAACTCTCCTTGACTTTTTATCTCTCAAACCTATTTTGTGTGGACCTAGAAGAATAATTATTTATAATATAACCGCCTGTTTTCGAAGTTACTTAATGATACCATTACGAAGAAATGTGCACCAAGTCGGTTTTTTTCGTGGTGTGTCATTACGACACGAACAGATTACATCTAAAAAGAAACGTTAGTTTCATTCTCCATTGTCTTAACGGCAGACTATTTTTCTGTTGAAACGCAAATCTTACCAAGGGGAAATTTTGGATAGTAAGGAACTTTCGCAGCACTCGATATTACACTCTTAGATTCTGTTTGTAAGTCTGTGCCGCTATCATTGGAATCTTGATCCGATTGCATTTCTTTGTTTTCGTGTGATTCTTTTACAATTTGTGTAGCCACATTTCCTTTACCTATAGATTTTTTTAAATTTTAAATATTTTTGTGGAAATCTTATTAGTGAAGCTACTTAACCCCGAAAAACATTTTCATTTAAAGATTCTTCACTAGAATGCGGTTCCTCGTACGTTTCTTCGATGACCTCTAGAAGTACTGGCTGTTGACTGGCTTTTAAGTGACGGTAATTGGTGTTTCGAGCAGAGTGCAAGTATTTGGATTCCTTCACTGTCGTATCTTCAATTTGCAAAAGAGATTGAATCAACGAATTTGATCCGGTAGAGCTTGCTTCTAGGGATGAACTTGTGTCTTTAGCCGAGATTATTTCTTGAGATGGGCTTGATCCTTTACCTAAAAATATGTTATAATTCAATCTTAAAATTACTTTAATCTCTCTTTGATACGACTACATTTTACACTTTCTGATTTCTTTTCAGATTTTTTACTTGGACTAGGAGATCCGTTAGATTTGGAGAACGATCCATCAGAAGATTGGCTAGAATCAGATTTTTGAGTTGGGTTAGAAGCTATGTTAGATTTGGAGACCGATCCATCAGAAGATTTGCTGGAATCAGATTTTCGACTTGGATTAGGAGATCCATTAGATTTGAAGATTGATCCATCAAAATATTTGCTGGAATCAGATTTTTGACTTGGGTTAGGAGATTCGTTGGATTTGAAGATCGATCCATCAAAAGATTTGCTGGAATTAGATTTTCGACTTGGGTTAGGAGATCCCTTAGATTTGAAGATCGATCCATCAAAAGATTTGCTGGAATTAGATTTTCGACTTGGGTTAGGAGATCCTTTAAATTTGGAGGCCGATGCTTCAGAAGATTTGCTGGAATCAGATTTTTGACTTCGGTTAGGAGTTAGGTTAGATTTGACAGTGGATTCATCAGAAGATTTGCTGGAATCAGATTTTCGACTTAGGGTAGGAGATGCTTTAGATACGAAAATTGATTCTTCAGAAGACGTGAAAGATTTATCTTGAGGTTGCGAATCTTCCGATTCTAATGAATTAATAGTGCATACATCGTTTTTAGGTGAATTTGACATAGTTTGGTGTTCAAGATTTTCAGATTGCAGTTTTCGTGGACATACACATTTTTTGGATCGTGATTTGCGGTGAAATGTGCTACATAGCGATTTAGCTCTACATATTTCCGTATTACAGGGTACATGCGATTCGTATGTAGATGAAGACCAACCTGTTGATTCGGTGGAGGACGTTCTCCATGAACAGGTAGTGGATGATAAAAAATGCTGAGAATCGCTAGAGTTTATTGATTTTGTGTCTGATGAACATGAAACTGCAACACTTGACTTTTTACTACGACCAACATAGGCTTGTATACATTTAGAACTCGATGAGGGGGTGGCAGTTTGTACACAAGTAGATATGGATGGTCGTATACATTCCGTATATACTCCTGCAGACGAAGTAGGACACCTTTCATTTAAACAATTCGAATGATCGTTGCTACTGGATAACGTAATAGAAGTTTGTACCGCCTGAGATCTTTGGGTGTGGCATTTGTTCTGCACGGTTGATGGCATAGGTGAAGTGCTTCTGGTTCTGAGGTTATTAGGTGACGATTGGCTAATCTATTAATATAAGTAACACAATGTTTGAAAGTAAAACTTAAATTTTAAGGAAGTTCTTACTGAGTCACGAGTAGTTGGTTGTGTTTGCTGTGACATCTGATTGAACATTTCAGCTCCATTTACAGATATCACCGACAAACTATCTCCGCTGGATTTGTAAATTTCTTCTATAGAGTTTTCTAAGTATGAAGATCTTCTAGTACTACCAAAAATCCTTTGTGGAGAACACATGTCGATAACAGTTTGCAATCCTGCTAAAATAGTTTCGTCTGGCGTTGGCCCCAATATGCGTCGATAGACGTCAGGTCCTGTAAACCAGAATTTTATTTTGTATTTCTACATTATATCAAGCTGTTTAACATCTGCAGGTGGCTACTGCAACTGATGTTGCTCTTAGTTGTCTCTCTTGCGAGAGATTGAATTCATTATTTCTTTGTCCACATGATTTAGAAAAAATAGAAGGACAAGCATAAAATGCAGTTAGCATGATGATCACATTGTTCAGGCTTCTTGTTGAAATTGTGATACGTACCTATAGTACATAATCTGTAAATAGGTTGTACTTAACATTGAAAATAAAAACGAGAATCGAAGCAAGCACCAACTTGAAAATCATGGTCTGTAACTCCCAACTCAACCTCAACTTCTTAAATCGCTGATAAGATGGTACATATGGTCAATGTTCGTATATGGAACAGAAACATAAATTTTAAATGAACAGCTAGAATAAATTGGAGAGTGTCTTAAATGGCTGCATTTTAAATTGAAGGGAAGTGAAGAGACAAGAAGTAAAAATGCGGAAAAGAAGATATTTACGGCATCTCATGTTTAACAACGGGTTAGCACGGATTATGAAGAAATGATAAAACTAGGAAAAGTAGAAAATTGGCAGAAGGCAAATATCGTTGATTGAAAGATATCAGGCAATGGACGAAATGGGATTCAGCAATATTCAAAACAGCTAAAGGTCGAAAAAGAATAATAAGAGCTTTTACTTGGAACAAATAGAAATAATAACCAACGCATATTATTCGTACCTGCTATTATTTAATTGTTCAAAGAAAATCTCCAACTAATGGTTAGCATCATCCCACTAGCAAAATAATCCTAATATGTAAGATATTTTAATATTTCTTTGCAATAATAATTGTATTTACCCGCGCAACCCGAACAACTGTAGCTAAGAGCCATGGAGGATTTTCTTCGTGATCTTCTACGTTCTGAGTATTTTGAAGAGGTGCTCTCTGTAGCGCGAATACTCGATTGCGTACCTTTGTAGGATTGACATAGGGCCTTTGACGATACAGATTTAGATTTTTCAGTCGGAGCAGTGGATAATGATGACTGTTTGGCCATGGTTGCTACCAAGAGGTTTACTTCAAAATAAGAATTAATAAAATAATGGTGGTAATAAACATTACATAGCAGTAGACAGTTACTAATACAGGAGATGTGTTAATGCCGATTTTATATATCGCAGAGATTAGATGTATGAAGAAAATTTTTGCAATAATCTACGTATTTGATTTTTCAGTTTTCTGGTTTAAAATTGCAGGTTTCTCATTTTCAAATTCGGAAAACATGGAATTTGTCATGATTTTAATGAATCGTCCTAAAGTGTCTATCGCGTTGTTGTAGTATAATATTGATTTTCCCTTAAATTTCTGACCATTAGAGGTTTGTTAACCTAAAATACAAACGACATAAAAATGATTTATGTTGACATTGTATGATTATTAAGATTTACCCAAAACGTAATTCCCCTGCGTAACACAATGGTGAACAATAGATATCGTGTTTTCATATACTTTAAATTGAAGTATAAAATGCCACTGACGTTAAAATTTTGACAGATTGGAATTTTTTGAAACCAGTGGCGACTGTTGGAAATTGCTTACTAAAGAAACGCAGTTTTTGTTAATCAACGCAGGCGACGTTAAAGAAAATACACAGAACTATGTTCACACCTTTTTGCATGGAGGTTGGCCTTGGATTTTTGTTATTAAGTTGCACATGAACAGAACCGTAATATTTATTTTGTTGTATAACCTGTATAACCTTCAACCACTTTACCCTCATTTGACAGAATATAATATTGTTTGTTTGTTTGTTTGTTAATGGACAAGGTCTAGGCATTAAGAGTACCAGGTACCTTAGACACCAACTGCTTTGGTCATATGGTCAAAAGTTCTACTTAGAATTTTGCCAGGACTAAGAAGTTCCAACCCTATCAAGGAATCTTTTACATGCTGCACATCGTAGTAACATGGAACCCACGGCTTTACATCACTTCCGAATGATGGCATTCTGTAGAGGCTTTTATCTGCATTTTTCAATTTTTGAAAACCTCACCGGGACCGGGAATCGAACTCGCGACCCTTAGATCAGTAGTCAGAATGCTTACCACTGAGCTACCGACCCCGGCTATAATATTGTTGTCAGATGAACTGCTTCTTCACAGTAAAAGTCAATAAATATTTAAAAACTAAAGTATTGGGCTACACTTTAGAATCCAGAGCCAATTCCCCTCTTTGTATTTGCTTCCTTTATAATTCAGGTTATGGTTACTAGTAGTAGTAGTAGTATTTGTGGGGAGACTCATGACTAGCAAGTAGGCCTTCATAGTTTTTAATCTTCATTTTTTATTTTTAAAACCTCACCGAGATCGGGGATCGAACTCTCGACCCTTAGATCAGTAGCCAGAATGCTTACCACTGAGCTATGGAGCCCTGTTATGGTTACTAGAGAAACATGGTTAATAATAATTAATATTAACAATAGCAAAGGAATTGGCTCCGGATTTTGCAGTTTTCTTAAGTATTGTAAGAACTTCACCGTACTTAATTAAAAATGTGTCCAATTACACAATTACTGAAACTGGATAGGTACATACATAAAAAAAATGTAAAGAGCTTTACTCAAGAAATTTTCTCGCAAGTGGACGTTATGACACTAAATACTTTTAAAACCGAAGGAAACTAGTGTTAAAAATATCTTCAAGTTTTTAATACTACTTAAAC
Organism: Agriotes lineatus; assembly: GCA_940337035.1. Lineage (NCBI taxonomy): Eukaryota > Metazoa > Arthropoda > Insecta > Coleoptera > Elateridae > Agriotes > Agriotes lineatus. Next base: position 52,267 of record CALNHX010008124.1, read on the forward strand.
AATAAAAGGAAACGCTTGGTAATGCAAATTACATCAATTTTCGAATAAAATCAACATTACCGGCGGTCGGGTTCTGAATCTGTTGGGTTTCATTTTCGTCAAGAATCAAGCCTGAGCTATTTGCAACTTGTTAGTTTTATCTATTTCACAGTTAGGTAAAGCAAGAATAAACAAAATTTTATTTTAAAGGTGCTCAACCTGTATATATTTGTCCGAATTTTTCTTGGTTTCATGCAAGGTAGGCACATAATCTGTATAAAGTATCGTCTTCTTCCAACAAATACTTTTGAGTTATACCAGCAACAGACAGACACAGGGACACTGAAACGTGAAGATCTGATGAAATTTCTGAAGGTGACTAAAGTTCCATTTTCTGCTCTGCTTAGATATGACAACTTTGCATTTGCAGGCGTTTTGTCATGTTTGTTACGTAAATGCATTTGGAAACCATAACCTCAAATGAAAACTTAGTAAAGTAATCTTACACAGCTAAATTGGGAAAACCTTCATGCAAAATAGATGTGAACAGAGTATATGTATACATATACAGAATAACTTTAATAGTTATGCAGATGTTTTAAACAGTGATAGTACACATTAAAAGTAAACAATATAAGCGAAATAATAATAATAATAATAATCATAATAATTAGCTTTATTGATGTATAATCAAAGGGTATGGGATCAAGAAAACCTTGTACTTCTCCCCGTACCGTAAACTTTACAGCAATATTTGTAGTATAATAAAGAAGCTGAGCTACCTTCACAAAACTATTTACAATTATTAATTGATAATAGAAAAGTAATAACAACTGTTGAAAATAATACAAGAACAAAAAACTATCAGAGAATACCATTTGAGACCAATCACATAAACCTCAACAGTAGAGTAGAGTGAACTGTCCATAATAAGCTGTTTATAGTGTATCATAACTCTATAATAAAGCAGAACACTTCCCAAGGTCAAACACATCAACTCCTGGTCTATGTGTAGTTACACTTGTGGGCGGCGTCTTGATATTAGCAGCGTTGCCAGACCTGGTACAATTCTAAGAATCTGGTACATTCTGAAACCGTTTCCTACAAAAGTACATTTTTAAAACGGGCATGCGCTCAGTCTGGCAACCCTGCATATTCTGACCCGAGTCGTGCCGACCTACCGATGCCATCGGTGACGTAACCGATCCTTGCCGTTTATGTTTGTAAAAGTGTGGTTAAAGTTTACAAATGGAAACAAAATTTATTTTATGTACAAGAATCTGATGAAATCGAAAATACTGCAACGTGCATCCAAATGGAAGGTGTATAAGTCAATGATAAGGCCAGTGATGATCTACGGGTGCGAGACGTGGTCGTTAACAATGAGAGACCAAAACGCACTACGAACTGCAGAAAGAGCAATAATGAGGAAGATATGGGGCCCAGTGCAATATATGAATGGCCCACGGCGTAGAACGAACGTGGAATTAGACGTGCTAATAAGTGGTGCAGATGTAGTGCGTCTTGTGAAAGCACAAAGACTCAGGTGGTTGGGGCATGTCGAGCGGATGGCGAGTGACAGGGCAGTAAAAAGCGTTTTCGAATGGAGGCCGGACTACGGAAGGACCAGGGGAAGACCCAAGGAAAGATGGCTAGACGGTGTTCAGCGGGACTTGAGAACCTTAAGGGTGCTCAACTGGAGACGAGTCGCACAGGACAGAGCCCGGTGGAACAACGTTGTAAAGGAGGCTAAAATCCACAAAGGATTGTAACGCCGGTTAAGTAAAGTAAGTAAATTGTAGCAACTGTTGAATTTGAAAAGACGTCATTATTATCAAAGCAAAATCGTTGATATCAAGAAGCCCTAAATCACTTTCAACACCTTGTTCTTTATACCGGGTGGCCATAAATATCTGATATCACATTACCTTTGGAATCAACACCGCTTTACTAAAGCGATGAATACAACTAAACTAATAAATGTCATTAATGTCATCACAACTAAAATTCCTGTCTGTCAAAAATTATTACTGATTGCAATAAATAATGGAGTTAGAACAGGAGATTTTTATAATCGAGTTGTAGGCTAAACTGCAGAATCCGGGGCACATTCTCCTCCTCTTATTGCATTTTATTACATTACATAGGTACCAATACTTATTGTAATTGAAATATAATACTAACCCAACATTTATAAGTAGCTAATTCCATGGCTACCGAGATCTCAGATATTTATGGTCACCCGGTATAACAATACTGGACACTCGTCACATAGACTTTTCGTATCTTCAACCCACAATTTTATGTATTTGTACTATAATCTATACCTACAAAAATCTGTTAGGCCAGCTACAGTAGTGCGATTTGAGTTATTCAACGTCAAAGGTCACAGAAATAAGTTTTTCGCAAATATCTCGCTTTCTATGGGTCGTATGACTTTTTTAGTTATTACAAAAAATGAAGGCTAGGAAATTCTCTACAAAAAAGATTATACAGGTGCTTTACGTACAACTAACCATTCAGTAAATAACACACTGTTGAGTTTTGCAGACGGGTTTTACTTCCTTTTACGATAAAGGAAGTATTGCATTCACCCCAAAAATTCTAAATTGAGTTTTCAACAGATCTTCACGTTTTAGAGTCCCCTGAACCCAAAAACACGTGTTTTTGTTCATTGCTCGGTCTGTCTGTCTGTCTGCAAACAGAATATCTCATAAACGGAAAGAGGTATGGCGTTGAAACTTCAAATATAAGTTTTGTGTACTTTCTAAACGCGACAGCTATCTTTTGAAGAAAATCGCATAACCGGAAGTATGATGTTTACTCTTGTGTTTCAAAAACGGCTCCAACGAGTTTTTTCAAACTATACATTTTTATTACATTTTATATGTGGATTGATTGAGATGAGTGATGAATTTTAGAGGTATTCAACTGAAAAATCACTTATCTCACATCAATACACACCGGTGATGTGATTTTCTTCAGAAGCTTGCTGTCGCATTTAGATAGTACAAAAAACTTATATATGAAGTTTCAACGCCATACCTCTTTTCGTTAATGAGTTATTCTGTTGGCAGACAGACCGACGGACGGACACACAGACCAATGAGCAAAAACATGTTTTTTGGGTTCAGGGGACTCTACAACGTGAAGATGTATTGAAAACCCAGTTTCCGAATTTTTGGGGTGAATCCAATACTTTCTTTATCGTAAAAAGAAGTAAAACCCGTCTGCAAAACTTAATAGTGTGTTATTTACTGAACGGTTAGTTGTATGTAAAAAAGCTATATAATCTTTTTTGTAGAGAATTTCCTAGCCTTCATTTTTTGTAATAACTAAAAAAGTCATACGACCCATAGAAAGCGAGATATTTGCGAAAAACTTATTTCTGTGACCTTTGACCTTGAATAACTCAAAACGCAAGCGCCATATCGATGGGGACTTTTGAGACATTATTTGTAATTTCAAAATAAAGGTGTATGCAAAATTTCAGCTCACTTGGATTTTTTCGGCAGATGCTGCGGTTGTCCGTCTAATGTAACTGGACTATCTTGCGATATTGTGCAAGTCAAAGTGTGAAAATTGCTGTTGATTTTGTTAAATCTGTTATTTTGTTATTGCTATTGTCGCTATTTTTGTGTGTGTTATTAATTCTGTTTTGAAATGCGCCATACCACAATGATGAGTACGCCTCCGATTTATTGAGTCGTTTAGCTTAAATAAGGTTAACGATTTAATGTCAATATGATAGATGTCAAAAGTGTTACCAATACAAAACTTGGAAATTACTAGATTCTAACATTAGTTCTGCCATCTATGACCACTGGTTTGGATTCAAGTTGTAGTGACATCGCCATGGATATGCCATCTACGAGTGCTGGTCCAAGTTCAGACGACATCCCCATGGACATGTGAGCTATAGGTGTCGGTTCAATTTCCAGTGACATCGTAATAGGCATATATGATGAAGAGGTTTGTAATTTTGTGAATTATCTGTTACAATGTTATGTACCTATTTTAATTATGGATTGCAGCTATGGTGTCACTGTAGGAAACCAGACGACGGCGAACAAATGGTAAAATGTTATGACAGAAAATGTAGAATAAAATGGTACCATTCAGCATGCCTACAATTAAAAAAAATCCTAAAGGAAAGTGGTTATGTGAACTCTGTAAATATACTGCTCCACAAATGAACTGGACCATTTGCATATATTGGTGCAATTTTTAAAAATATTTTCCAAAAGGGCAGTCATGAAATTTTTGGTAACCTTTCATGATTGTGTCACTATAAAAAGCATTTCTTTTCATAATTCTGTTTAAAGAAAACGAAGTCCATTAATAAAATATCATTTTAAAATTTTGAATTTTGCCCAAATATTGATAGCACATTGCATACAAAGTATGCCGAATTGTTGCCAAAGATTTTTAAACGTTCTGGAGAGACTCAAAGAACTATTAATTAAACCTTTTTTTGTGATTCGTCTTTTGTGAAATATAGTTTTTTATAGTTTCATAATTTTATTAATATGATTTTGTTAATTCTTCAGTTGATATTTGAGAATAGTGAAATTAAATATGCTTAATATGAGTATACTATAAAACAAAAGCTTTTATATACAGTGTGTCCCCGGATAGGTGAAACGACTCTTGTGAAAGGTAAAAAATTCTCGATTTAAATTTTCATTTTTTGGGGTTCAGCCCTGCTTGGTTAAAGGCGAATTTCCAACATAATTTTAGTTCTGAGAGATCAAGTATGCCTTGGAAATTTTAAAAAACCTATTTTTCTGTGAGGTAAAGTACCTTATATGTGGCAAATACGACAAAAAGTTATTAAAAAAAGTTGTTTAGAATCAACACATAGGCCTCTATACCAAATTTCAAAATCCTCAGCCAACTTTGATCTCTCAATTTCTTTTTATGTTTAGGTCCCAAATTAAAGAATTTTACTTTTAACAAAGTTTTTTATTTCATAATAAAAAAACTTTGTTAAAAATAAAATTCTTTGATTTGGGAAATAAACTTGAAAGAAAATGTGAGAAATCAAAGTTGGCCGCGGATTTTGAAATTTGGTATAGGGGCCTAGATGTTGATTCTAAACAACTTTTCTTTATAACTTTTTGTCGTATTTGCCACATAAAGGGTACTTTACCTTACAGAAAAATAGATTTTTAAAAATTTCCAAGGCATACTTGATTTTTCAAAACTGAAATGATGTTAGAAATTCGCCTTTAACGAAGCAGGGGGGCTGAACCCCAAAAAATGAAAATTAAAATCTAGAATTTTTTACCTTTCACAAGAGTTGTTTCACCTATCCGGGGACACACTGTATACAGTCTGTTCTATAAAAAAGGCCCCGCCTTCTAGCTACTTTATTATTTATTTTAGACCCAATAAACCTTATATCAAATCAAATGGCGCATAAAAACCTACATTTTAACACTATCAAAATTTTTTTATCTTCAATTGTTTCAGAGTGGTGACGTCACGTGCAATTTTTTTAAATGACACGGTATATATTTTTTGACATTTTCTGGTAGAGGTTTTTTTCTCTTTTCAACAATATAAATATTTCATGCACTTGCATAAAAAAATTTTCGTGAAAAATTACAAAACTTTTTCACAGTGGGAGGCCATGATACAAAACTGTGCAAAAGTGTAACTCAGAAAAACAAAACAAATAGTAGCCAAACGCTTTAACTGTCAGATTTCAGAATAATCTAAAGTGTTTATTGTTTTGTTTTTCTGAGTTACACTTTTGTTTATAGTTTTGTATGGTGGCCTCCCACCGATAAAAAAGTTTTTTAATTTTTCTCGAAAATTTTCTTATGTAAGGGCATAAAATATTTATATTGTTGAAAAGAGAAAAAAAACCTCTACCAGAAAATGTCAAAAAATATACAGTGTCATTTAAAAAAATTGCACGTGACGTCACCACTCTGAAACAATTGAAGATAAAAAAAATTTGATAGTGTTAAAATGTAGGTTTTTATGTGCCATTTGATTTGATATAAGGTTATTGGGTCTAAAATAATTAATAAAGTAGCTAGAAGGCGGGGCCTTTTTTATAGAACAGACGGTATATATATTGTGACGTAATGTAATAAATACATTTTTATGGGTGGTCCAGTACATTTGTGGAGCAGTATATAAATAGAATTATTTTGTTATTCTATGTTGATAGAATTTGTAAATATGTTGATCCTTTATACTTTATCCATTGCAATTCTTTTTCATACTTAATTTAGACATTAGTTATTCTGTTATTTTGTACTGTTATGTAAATATTTTGATTGTTTATGTACCTTAAATTCATTAAAATTTTGTTATAAATTATGGAATAATAAGATTAATGATAGCAAGCTGCTTTTGCTATTAACTTTAAGAGTACCCGCTAGGCTTGTTCGTTTCTCACGGTTATTCTTTGTACCTTCTTTTTATACCAGAATTCCGATTACTGATATATTAAAGCTTGTGAATCAAATTTACATACTGCTCAACATTGATTTGTCAGCTCCATACCGTATGTTTGCATCTGTTGTAAAAAAGTATTATTATAACTAAAATGAAACAAAATGAACTATTGATGTAACAAATTTTTAAGACTTAAATTTACCAATCAGTACGGGAAGTCATAGTAGCAAGTTACGGCATCGATCCATCTCCTGCAACCATGATTAAAGTTTATTTTAGTTAGGATGATTATTTTAATTTTAATTTACATGCTATAACGCTCATACCTGCATATAGCAGAATATATCTACACTGCATCTCTTGTAATAAGGGTAACACTTGTTAGAGATGCCACAATAAATAAATATTAAATAGCTTCAAAATATCCGTTATTCTTTATGCATTAATAGTTATTTGTTAGAGATGCCACAATAAATAAATATTAAATAGCTTCAAAATATCCGTTATTCTTTATGCATTAATAGTTATTTAACCAACAAGTGTGTTAATGAAGGCGATTAATAATCGAGTGAGTGCCTTTAATAGTTGAGATTATTAATAACCCATTAACAAACAAGTTGATTACAAAAATTTTTCGTTGACCTCAAAATCTTTTTTTGTGACGAAAAATTTGATTAATACAACTAACCTCCATGCAAAATATTATCAAAACATCAAAATCACAAAAACAGTTAATTAATGAAAAAGAGTGGATTAATCAAAAACAGTGTATTAATGACTTCTATTAATCCATCCTTTTTTAGGAAAAATAATTCATTAATATTGAAATTAAGAAGCGGTCAACGAAAAAATGATTTTTCTTATTCTTTTATGTTGTGTAGACAGCATGTGTAATTTTATTGATTGTTAATGTAGCTTACATAGTTTTAAAATATCCTTATGTTTCTTATCGTATAGGTACCTACTATTTAATAATTTTTGCTATGTGATATTGTAATTTGGCTTTTTATTAATTGGCCACATGCAGAAAAAGATAATAAAATAATTTTACATTATATAATAAATGGTGGTGGATAGTATTAACGTTAGATCCTTAATTAACTAATTTTAATAATTTTGTAGATATTATTATTATTATTAAAGTAAAAATAATTAGATTAACTTTGTTAATACAATTTATTTCATATTTATACAATTATAGGAGAGCATAAATTTACGAGTGCAGAAGAAACTGTTAATATCTGATCTACCACAGCAACATCGTCAGTTTTCTTTTTCGCCAGGAACATAGGCATTGTTTCGTGAAGAACTGTATTTTTTTGACGAAGGACACCAATAACGCGTTGGACGTGTATTCTGAAAAAAAGATATAATTAAGATAATTATTGTAACAATATACTTGCACTACCTCACGCTTGCTATATTCCTGGTTGATGCTATATCCCTTGGATCGAGCTGCCGTTTCCCTTTTAGAAAAGCAGAGGCGTAATCACTGTGGCCATATGTAGTCCTACGGAGTATTTTATTAAAAAGCCTCTGCCAATACAAAATCTTCTGGCAAGAGATTGTTTAAAATCCCACAATCCTCTGTTAGACCTTTATCGCTTATTCTGCCACCATATCCATGTGATACAAATGATATTGATCCAGGAGGAGTGATGCCTATTAGTACCTTTACCGTATTATGTTGTTTGTACATAGATCATGTAGTACATTGTACTTCAAGGCTACTTGATTTTTCCACTCTCATCTCAAAACAATTGATTATTACTGAAATCTTGTTGCCAAATGCTACCTTGAAGCATTCTGGCATTGATTTAATCAGCTGATCTCGTTCAGGCCAAATAATAAAATTTTTCATCCGATGATACATAATATTCAATGTGGTATAAAATATTCTAGAAATTGTTTGTACACTGACGTTAAACATGTATGCCAATAAACTAAAATCTAAATGTAATCTAAGTTTTATCACCGTTATCATAAACATGGCTCTAAGCATGTTTTACGTACTGAATTAGGAATAAATATATATAATTAAATGTGAACTGTATATATTGTATGTATTTGGTGTAGCATTTGCCATAGTAGACGTGTGTAAAAGATTTTTGTTTGTAATGTCGCAAACAAAGTATATCTATCTAACGCCCAAAACTTTAAATGCGGCATGTGCCGTGGGCTACGTCATTCTTCCATGCTCACGTAAAACTTTTACATTCACTGGAAAACTCTCACTTTTCTTAACTTGTAGAACAATTCTTTTCATAATTTTTTTTTTACTGCGTTCCAACAACGTCGTATTAATTAGGACGCCTTCCAGGGGCGAGCGTTTCCTTTCCAGAGACTTTCCATTTGAAAATATATTTTTTGGAACTTTTCCTTACTGCCAATCTCTAGCGTGCTTTTAAAACTTTCTTTAGTGCAACAAAAGTTATTAAATTCGTCGTACATTTTAATTGCGGCATATGCCGCGGGTTTCAGCTAGTTTTAAATAATTCAGGAGTAACTGAAATTAATTCAACATTTTTAATACTATTTCAAAACCGAAACTCGTATTTAATCGCAACGTAACTAATTACTTTTTGTTAAATCGCCGAATAATATTAGTGCTCTGGTAACCAAACTGAAAACAGGTCTTTATGGTACTACTACTATCAAACAGGAACATTCGATCTCTGACACCGGGCAGCACTACTGGAAAGTTAAACTGTCGTATTATTGTTATCAGCTTGTACATTTTTCTCGCGATTTAACAACAAATATTGTACGTAACTTGTACTGAAAGAGTCTTTACTGAACTCGAAAGTGTATCCTGAAAATTGCCTACTCGTCCTGTAAAGTCTCACTTTTAGTACTTGTTACCTAAAGAACTATTATACAAATGTTCGTCGTTTTTTAAAAACTCAAACTCAAACTTAACTTGTTTGAGAACCGCTGGAATTTTTCGAATTGAGCACGTAGCCACTGAACTATAGAAAGTGGTGCGTTGAACAAGAGGATGTTAAATGAACACTAAGACGATATTAAAGTTGAAAACGTACATTTTGTTAAAAATCACATAAGACCTTTCAACATTGGTAAAATTTATGTTATGATATTTAAAGAAAATGATGTTAGCATGACATTAATACAAACATTAATAAAAACAAACTCCTCAGTTTTTAATTATTACATTTATTCAAACTTTTCTATGGCTCGCAAATTTTCTCAGAAAAACTTTAACCTAATTTTTTCGAAAACTAACGGGTTTTGTGTAAGACATTATTGGACTAATCGTGTTATTTTACCGTCCTCTGCTACTAGTTAAATTATATTTTCCCGCTGCTGATCATGTAAGTCAGTGATACAGACTTAGTAATAAAACGTGTAAGGCGGTGATTATATTTGTTTGCTGCTTTTTCTTGACAACGGAACTTAATACTATTCATAAGTTCCTAGGAAAATAAAATTAGCAAAGCAAGATGCAGATTTAGACGTTTTGTTTCTAAATTGCAAGTGTTTATGTGACATGTGACACTCATAGGTAACACGACTCACGAAAATTAATCCTGGTGACAAGTGACAAACCAAACGATTTTTTCAAAAATCTATGAAAATTTTGATAAGCAGCGGGAAAAATATAATCAGATAACTTCGAATGTATCGCCTATTAACATTTTCGGCAGGCAACAAGCCGCGACTTCGTCTTGGCTTGTACTTGCCTACCTCAAATGTTAATAGGTTCTTGCATTCCTTGTGACTTAAATAGCTATTACATAACTATTAAAGTCACCCTGTATATACTGTTTGTTTGGATGTTTGCATTTTTGGGGGTGAAAGTGAATCAAGTTCACGTGACATTTAAGCATCAATGTGGGCCCGCCGTGCTACCTCCAAGTCACGTGTCTGTACATGTTGTGGGTAATCTTGTTACTCTACCTTATAGAGCAACGTTAATTGTACCCTAACGTCGAATGACCAGCTGGCTCAGTACCGATCCAATAGACTGTAGAAAAGGTTTCGCCCATCTATGGATCCAAACCGAGGACATGCATAAAGCAAGTCTGATACTCTATCCACTGTGCCACCGATGTGGTGTCAGTAATTTTGACGGATATAGTGCTACGTTACAATTTCTCACAAGGATCGAACGACTTAAAAGTTAATAGCTTATGTACTAAGTGAAATTATAATAAAAAGGGTAATCAAGAGTAAAGCTTACTCTTTATCGGTCTTACAGTATTACATTGACATATTAACAGATAAAATCATCCGAAACAAACATTTATATCACTTGTATGACTAGACTCGTTTTTAATAATGTTTTACTTATACGACGATGAGATTTAACAAATTAATCGATTCCTAGCATTAAAGTTGTAGTTTAGTACAAGGAAACTGTTTATCTAGATGTGTTGTGTATTTTGAATAAGACATTGCCAAGGTTACAAGGCAGTCAGCACTAATTTGTTGAAAAGGCAAGTCGAACAGCTCTGCATTATGGTTTGACATAATTAGCTGCACTATGAACCATTCATTTAAAACATTATTATAGCACTTAATAAATTTACGTAAGTTCACTTACTCGAATTATAGCTGTAGTTAGCCTTTAAAATCGCTAGAGGGACTGCAGGAGTTGTTTTGTTTGAAATAACAGTTTTAACCTAAAATGTGGGAAAGTTGACGTTTAGCCTGACAATTGAAATGTTGAGAAAACATATTACGCATTAGTTACAATTTGTTGGTTGCCATGACAATCTTCAGTGAAGTGTGTATTTATAAATAGAAACAAATTTTCTCTCTGGAAATAACTGTAGAAAAAGAACGTCGGTAATATTTTAACGCTAACAAAATCTATTTGTAAACCCCTATTTTTGGCATAATTCTTTGCCTATCGTAATAGTAATTAGTATAAATCGTCGAACATTAGTGCTATAAGCTGTGGGGTGAATACAAACGTGATGTAATAATTTTAAAAGTAAAAAATTAGCTGAGCGTCTCCCAAGCCGTGCAGCACATCGCTACTTTTACAATCCCGCCAAAAGCAAAATAAAGTTGTAGCAATGTAATACAACTTAATTTAGCTGCCGTACAAGTACACTAGCGCATTCATCGATTTTGTAAGCAGAGCAGGAGTGAGAAAATTGTACCCACATCGAGAGAAGTAGCAGTGCAGGCCGGTTTCCATAGACCAAGAATTCAGTAGAGCGCCTCAAATTTTTAGTTTTTTTAAAATTATTACATTCTGTACAGAATAGAACAAAAACATAAAAAGTCGAAATCAAAACCACTATAATTGCGTAATAAAGGTCTGGTAGGTTTTAGTTCAATGATTAAAACGTAAAAGTACGAAAAGTGGTTGTTACACATCTTGGCACATAAATATACGTAATACGTTAATGCCATATGTGTACACTGACGATCATTGAAAATGAACAAGGTTCTGCAATACATGTTACACATTTGAAACAATGTTTTTAGAAGGCTACTATAATTTTCAAAAATTTTATAGAGCTGTCAATGTAAATAATATTTCTGATCATGTATAGACCATTCAGAAAACGTAAATCAACTACTTACTGTAATTTTTTTTCCACAGCCCTGTTCATTTTCAATGATTCTTTGTGTACCTATCGCATTCAAAATGACTGGGTACTGTAATTGTATACTGTATTCACGATGTCTCTAGTCCAGAACAGACCATGATTTAAATTTATTATGTTGGTATTAAATTTAGTTTAAATTTATACAGCTTGTTATTATGTCAGATGTTGAATACTAGGAGATGTAAATAGTACTATTTTGCTAAGTACGCAGTATTACGATTACTCTAAGTGAAATAACGAAATTTAGTTTTCTGAGCAATACTAATCAACGTCAAATTCAGAAAATATAAACAAATACTTAGCTACTAAAATGCCAAACCAAATTTCAATAAAACTAAAATATAAACTAAGAAAAATTTGGGACACTTTAAAAAACGCCAAAAATGATTTTTCTACTGACTGATATATTTGAGGTAAGTGACATTTTTCTTCTTGAAGTTGCATAC